>CAWVNZ010001018.1:0-52667 GCA_963930735.1 Dioctria linearis
CTTTTCTATAGTAAATTTTACAAAAAATAATTTTATACTGTCGCAAATTTTAATTACGCCAGGGATTGCCTTTTCTATAGTAAATTTTGCAAAAAAATAATTTTCTACTGTCGCAAATTTTAATTACGCCAGGGATTGCCTTTTCTATAGTAAATTTTGCAAAAAATAATTTTCTACTGTCGCAAGTTTTAATTGCGCCAGGGATTGCCTTTTCTACACTAAATTTTGCAAAAAATAATTTTCTGCTGTCGCAAATTTTAATTACGCCAGGGATTGCCTTTTCTATAGTAAATTTTGCAAAAAATAATTTTTACTGTCGCAAATTTTAAGTGCGCCAGGGATTGCCTTTTCTATAGTAAATTATTCAAAAAATAATTTTTTACTGTCGCAAATTTTAATTACGCCAGGGATTGCCTTTTCTATAGTAAATTATTCAAAAAATAATTTTTTACTGTCGCAAATTTTAAATACGCCAGGGATTACCTTTTCTATAGTAAATTATTCAAAAAATAATTTTTTACTGTCGCAAATTTTAATTACGCCAGGGATTGTCTTTTCTATAGTAAATTATTCAAAAAATAATTTTTTACTGTCGCAAATTTTAATTACGCCAGGGATTGCCTTTTCTATAGTAAATTATTCAAAAAATAATTTTCAACTGTCGCAAATTTTAATTACGCCAGGGATTGCCTTTTCTATAGTAAATTATTCAAAAAATAATTTTTTACTGTCGCAAATTTTAATTACGCCAGGGATTGCCTTTTATATAGTAAATTATTCAAAAAATAATGTTCAACTGTCGCAAATTTTAATTACGCCAGGGATTGCCTTTTCTATAGTAAATTATTCAAGAAATAATTTTTTACTGTCGCAAATTTTAAGTGCGCCAGGGATTGCCTTTTCTATAGTAAATTTTGCAAAAAAATAATTTGTTACTGTCGCAAATTTTAATTGCGCCAGGGATTGCCTTTTCTATAGTAAATTATTCAAAAAATAATTTTCAACTGTCGCAAATTGTAATCGCGCCAGGGATTGCCTTTTCTATAGTAAATTATTCAAAAAATAATTTTATACTGTCGCAAATTTTAAGTGCGCCAGGGATTGCCTTTTCTATAGTAAATTATTCAAAAAATAATTTTCTACTCTCGCAAATTTTAATTGCGCCAAGGATTGCCTTTTCTATAGTAAATTATTCAAAAAATAATTTTTTACTGTCGCAAATTTTAAATACGCCAGGGATTGCCTTTTCTATAGTAAATTTTGCAAAAAAATAATTTTTTACTGTCGCAAATTTTAAATATCCCAGGGTTTGCCTTTTCTATAGTAAATTTCTCACAAATTAATTTTTTACTGTCGCAAATTTTAAATACGCCAGGGATTGCCTTTTCTATAGTAAATTATTCAAAAAATAATTTTCTACTGTCGCAAATTTTAATTACGCCAGGGATTGCCTTTTCTATAGTAAATTATTCAAAAAATAATTTTCTACTGTCGCAAATTTTAATTACGCCAGGAATTGCCTTTTCTATAGTAATTTATTCAAAAAATAATTTTATACTGTCGCAAATTTTAATTTCGCCAGGGATTGCCTTTTCTATAGTAAATTATTCAAAAAATAATTTTCTACTGTCGCAAATTTCAAATCCGCCAGGGATTGCCTTTTCTATAGTAAATTATTCAAAAAATAATTTTCTACTGTCGCAAATTTTAATTACGCCAGGGACTGCCTTTTCTATAGTAAATTATTCAAAAAATAATTTTTTACTGTCGCAAATTTTAATTGCGCCAGGGATTTCCTTTTCTACAGTAAATTTTTCAAAATATTAATTTTTAACTGTCGCAAATTTTAAATACGCCAGGGATTGCCTTTTCTATAGTAAATTATTCAAAAAATAATTTTTTACTGTCGCAAATTTTAAATATCCCAGGGATTGCCTTTTCTATAGTAAATTTCTCACAAATTAATTTTTTACTGTCGCAAATTTTAAATATCCCAGGGATTGCCTTTTCTATAGTAAATTTCTCACAAATTAATTTTTTACTGTCGCAAATTTTAAATATGCCAGGGATTGCCTTTTCTATAGTAAATTTTGCAAAAAAATAATTTTTTACCCTCGCAAATTTTAAATATCCCAGGGATTGCCTTTTCTATAGTAAATTAATCAAAAAATAATTTTTTACTGTCGCAAATTTTAAATACGCCAGGGATTGCCTTTTCTATAGTAAATTATTCAAAAAATAATTTTTTACTGTCGCAAATTTTAATTACGCCAGGGATTGCCTTTTCTATAGTAAATTATTCAAAAAATAATTTTTTACTGTCGCAAATTTTAATTACGCCAGGGATTGCCTTTTCTATAGTAAATTATTCAAAAAATAATTTTCAACTGTCGCAAATTTTAATTACGCCAGGGATTGCCTTTTCTATAGTAAATTATTCAAAAAATAATTTTTTACTGTCGCAAATTTTAATTACGCCAGGGATTGCCTTTTCTATAGTAAATTATTCAAAAAATAATTTTCAACTGTCGCAAATTTTAATTACGCCAGGGATTGCCTTTCTATAGTAAATTATTCAAAAAATAATTTTTTACTGTCGCAAATTTTAAGTGCGCCAGGGATTGCCTTTTCTATAGTAAATTTTGCAAAAAATAATTTTATACTGTCGCAAATTTTAAGTGCGCCAGGGATTGCCTTTTCTATAGTAAATTATTCAAAAAATATTTTTCTACTGTCGCAAATTTTAATTGCGCCAGGGATTGCCTTTTCTATAGTAAATTTCTCACAAATTAATTTTTTACTGTCGCAAATTTTAAATACGCCAGGGATTGCCTTTTCTATAGTAAATTATTCAAAAAATAATTTTCTACTGTCGCAAATTTTAATTACGCCAGGGATTGCCTTTTCTATAGTAAATTATTCAAAAAATAATTTTCTACTGTCGCAAATTTTAATTACGCCAGGGATTGCCTTTTCTATAGTAAATTATTCAAAAAATAATTTTATACTGTCGCAAATTTTAATTTCGCCAGGGATTGCCTTTTCTACAGTAAATTATTCAAAAAATAATTTTCTACTGTCGCAAATTTCAAATCCGCCAGGGATTGCCTTTTCTATAGTAAATTATTCAAAAAATAATTTTCTACTGTCGCAAATTTTAAATACGCCAGGGATTGCCTTTTCTATAGTAAATTATTCAAAAAATAATTTTTTACTGTCGCAAATTTTAATTACGACAGGGATTGCCTTTTCTACAGTAAATTTTTCAAAATATTAATTTTTTACTGTCGCAAATTTTAAATATACCAGGGATTGCCTTTTCTATAGTAAATTTCTCACAAATTAATTTATTATTGTCGCAAATTTTAAATACGCCAGGGATTGCCTTTTCTATAGTAAATTTTGCAAAAAAATAATTTTTTACTGTCGCAAATTTTAAATATCCCAGGGATTGCCTTTTCTATAGTAAATTATTCAAAAAATAATTTTTTACTGTCGCAAATTTTAAATACGCCAGGGATTGCCTTTTCTATAGTAAATTATTCAAAAAATAATTTTTTACTGTCGCAAATTTTAATTACGCCAGGGATTGCCTTTTCTATAGTAAATTATTCAAAAAATAATTTTTTACTGTCGCAAATTTTAATTACGCCAGGGATTGCCTTTTCTATAGTAAATTATTCAAAAAATAATTTTCAACTGTCGCAAATTGTAATTGCGCCAGGGATTGCCTTTTCTATAGTAAATTATTCAAAAAATAATTTTATACTGTCGCAAATTTTAAGTGCGCCAGGGATTGCCTTTTCTATAGTAAATTATTCAAAAAATAATTTTCTACTGTCGCAAATTTTAATTGCGCCAAGGATTGCCTTTTCTATAGTAAATTATTCAAAAAATAATTTTTTACTGTCGCAAATTTTAAATACGCCAGGGATTGCCTTTTCTATAGTAAATTTTGCAAAAAAATAATTTTTTACTGTCGCAAATTTTAAATATCCCAGGGATTGCCTTTTCTATAGTAAATTATTCAAAAAATAATTTTCAACTGTCGCAAATTTTAATTACGCCAGGGATTGCCTTTTCTATAGTAAATTATTCAAAAAATAATTTTTTACTGTCGCAAATTTTAATTACGCCAGGATTGCCTTTTCTATAGTAAATTATTCAAAAAATAATTTTCAACTGTCGCAAATTTTAATTACGCCAGGGATTGCCTTTTCTATAGTAAATTATTCAAAAAATAATTTTTTACTGTCGCAAATTTTAAGTGCGCCAGGGATTGCCTTTTCTATAGTAAATTTTGCAAAAAATAATTTTATACTGTCGCAAATTTTAAGTGCGCCAGGGATTGCCTTTTCTATAGTAAATTATTCAAAAAATAATTTTCTACTGTCGCAAATTTTAATTGCGCCAGGGATTGCCTTTACTATAGTAAATTATTCAAAAAATAATTTTTTACTGTCGCAAATTTTAATTGCGCCAGGGATTGCCTTTTCTATAGTAAATTATTCAAAAAATAATTTTCAACTGTCGCAAATTGTAATTGCGCCAGGGATTGCCTTTTCTATAGTAAATTATTCAAAAAATAATTTTATACTGTCGCAAATTTTGAGTGCGCCAGGGATTGCCTTTTCTATAGTAAATTATTCAAAAAATAATTTTCTACTGTCGCAAATTTTAATTGCGCCAGGGATTGCCTTTTCTATAGTAAATTATTCAAAAAATAATTTTTTACTGTCGCAAATTTTAAATACGCCAGGGATTGCCTTTTCTATAGTAAATTTTGCAAAAAAATAATTTTTTACTGTCGCAAATTTTAAATATCCCAGGGATTGCCTTTTCTATAGTAAATTTCTCACAAATTAATTTTTTACTGTCGCAAATTTTAAATACGCCAGGGATTGCCTTTTCTATAGTAAATTATTCAAAAAATAATTTTCTACTGTCGCAAATTTTAATTACGCCAGGGATTGCCTTTTCTATAGTAAATTATTCAAAAAATAATTTTCTACTGTCGCAAATTTTAATTACGCCAGGGATTGCCTTTTCTATAGTAAATTATTCAAAAAATAATTTTATACTGTCGCAAATTTTAATTTCGCCAGGGATTGCCTTTTCTATAGTAAATTATTCAAAAAATAATTTTCTACTGTCGCAAATTTCAAATCCGCCAGGGATTGCCTTTTCTATAGTAAATTATTCAAAAAATAATTTTCTACTGTCGCAAATTTTAATTACGCCAGAGATTGCCTTTTCTATAGTAAATTATTCAAAAAATAATTTTTTACTGTCGCAAATTTTAATTACGCCAGGGATTGCCTTTTCTACAGTAAATTTTTCAAAATATTAATTTTTTACTGTCGCAAATTTTAAATATCCCAGGGATTGCCTTTTCTATAGTAAATTTCTCACAAATTAATTTTTTATTGTCGCAAATTTTAAATACGCCAGGGATTGCCTTTTCTATAGTAAATTTTGCAAAAAAATAATTTTTTACTGTCGCAAATTTTAAATATCCCAGGGATTGCCTTTTCTATAGTAAATTAATCAAAAAATAATTTTTTACTGTCGCAAATTTTAAATACGCCAGGGATTGCCTTTTCTATAGTAAATTATTCAAAAAATAATTTTTTACTGTCGCAAATTTTAATTACGCCAGGGATTGCCTTTTCTATAGTAAATTATTCAAAAAATAATTTTTTACTGTCGCAAATTTTAATTACGCCAGGGATTGCCTTTTCTATAGTAAATTATTCAAAAAATAATTTTCAACTGTCGCAAATTTTAATTACGCCAGGGATTGCCTTTTCTATAGTAAATTATTCAAAAAATAATTTTTTACTGTCGCAAATTTTAATTACGCCAGGGATTGCCTTTTCTATAGTAAATTATTCAAAAAATAATTTTCAACTGTCGCAAATTTTAATTACGCCAGGGATTGCCTTTCTATAGTAAATTATTCAAAAAATAATTTTTTACTGTCGCAAATTTTAAGTGCGCCAGGGATTGCCTTTTCTATAGTAAATTTTGCAAAAAATAATTTTATACTGTCGCAAATTTTAAGTGCGCCAGGGATTGCCTTTTCTATAGTAAATTATTCAAAAAATAATTTTCTACTGTCGCAAATTTTAATTGCGCCAGGGATTGCCTTTTCTATAGTAAATTTCTCACAAATTAATTTTTTACTGTCGCAAATTTTAAATACGCCAGGGATTGCCTTTTCTATAGTAAATTATTCAAAAAATAATTTTCTACTGTCGCAAATTTTAATTACGCCAGGGATTGCCTTTTCTATAGTAAATTATTCAAAAAATAATTTTCTACTGTCGCAAATTTTAATTACGCCAGGGATTGCCTTTTCTATAGTAAATTATTCAAAAAATAATTTTATACTGTCGCAAATTTTAATTTCGCCAGGGATTGCCTTTTCTACAGTAAATTATTCAAAAAATAATTTTCTACTGTCGCAAATTTCAAATCCGCCAGGGATTGCCTTTTCTATAGTAAATTATTCAAAAAATAATTTTCTACTGTCGCAAATTTTAAATACGCCAGGGATTGCCTTTTCTATAGTAAATTATTCAAAAAATAATTTTTTACTTTCGCAAATTTTAATTACGACAGGGATTGCCTTTTCTACAGTAAATTTTTCAAAATATTAATTTTTTACTGTCGCAAATTGTAAATATACCAGGGATTGCCTTTTCTATAGTAAATTTCTCACAAATTAATTTATTATTGTCGCAAATTTTAAATACGCCAGGGATTGCCTTTTCTATAGTAAATTTTGCAAAAAAATAATTTTTTACTGTCGCAAATTTTAAATATCCCAGGGATTGCCTTTTCTATAGTAAATTATTCAAAAAATAATTTTTTACTGTCGCAAATTTTAAATACGCCAGGGATTGCCTTTTCTATAGTAAATTATTCAAAAAATAATTTTTTACTGTCGCAAATTTTAATTACGCCAGGGATTGCCTTTTCTATAGTAAATTATTCAAAAAATAATTTTTTACTGTCGCAAATTTTAATTACGCCAGGGATTGCCTTTTCTATAGTAAATTATTCAAAAAACAATTTTCAACTGTCGCAAATTGTAATTGCGCCAGGGATTGCCTTTTCTATAGTAAATTATTCAAAAAATAATTTTATACTGTCGCAAATTTTAAGTGCGCCAGGGATTGCCTTTTCTATAGTAAATTATTCAAAAAATAATTTTCTACTGTCGCAAATTTTAATTGCGCCAAGGATTGCCTTTTCTATAGTAAATTATTCAAAAAATAATTTTTTACTGTCGCAAATTTTAAATACGCCAGGGATTGCCTTTTCTATAGTAAATTTTGCAAAAAAGTAATTTTTTACTGTCGCAAATTTTAAATATCCCAGGGATTGCCTTTTCTATAGTAAATTATTCAAAAAATAATTTTCAACTGTCGCAAATTTTAATTACGCCAGGGATTGCCTTTTCTATAGTAAATTATTCAAAAAATAATTTTTTACTGTCGCAAATTTTAATTACGCCAGGATTGCCTTTTCTATAGTAAATTATTCAAAAAATAATTTTCAACTGTCGCAAATTTTAATTACGCCAGGGATTGCCTTTTCTATAGTAAATTATTCAAAAAATAATTTTTTACTGTCGCAAATTTTAAGTGCGCCAGGGATTGCCTTTTCTATAGTAAATTTTGCAAAAAATAATTTTATACTGTCGCAAATTTTAAGTGCGCCAGGGATTGCCTTTTCTATAGTAAATTATTCAAAAAATAATTTTCTACTGTCGCAAATTTTAATTGCGCCAGGGATTGCCTTTACTATAGTAAATTATTCAAAAAATAATTTTTTACTGTCGCAAATTTTAATTGCGCCAGGGATTGCCTTTTCTATAGTAAATTATTCAAAAAATAATTTTCAACTGTCGCAAATTGTAATTGTGCCAGGGATTGCCTTTTCTATAGTAAATTATTCAAAAAATAATTTTATACTGTCGCAAATTTTGAGTGCGCCAGGGATTGCCTTTTCTATAGTAAATTATTCAAAAAATAATTTTCTACTGTCGCAAATTTTAATTGCGCCAGGGATTGCCTTTTCTATAGTAAATTATTCAAAAAATAATTTTTTACTGTCGCAAATTTTAAATACGCCAGGGATTGCCTTTTCTATAGTAAATTTTGCAAAAAAATAATTTTTTACTGTCGCAAATTTTAAATATCCCAGGGATTGCCTTTTCTATAGTAAATTTCTCACAAATTAATTTTTTACTGTCGCAAATTTTAAATACGCCAGGGATTGCCTTTTCTATAGTAAATTATTCAAAAAATAATTTTCTACTGTCGCAAATTTTAATTACGCCAGGGATTGCCTTTTCTATAGTAAATTATTCAAAAAATAATTTTCTACTGTCGCAAATTTTAATTACGCCAGGGATTGCCTTTTCTATAGTAAATTATTCAAAAAATAATTTTATACTGTCGCAAATTTTAATTTCGCCAGGGATTGCCTTTTCTATAGTAAATTTTGCAAAAAATAATTTTATACTGTCGCAAATTTTAAGTGCGCCAGGGATTGCCTTTTCTATAGTAAATTATTCAAAAAATAATTTTCTACTGTCGCAAATTTTAATTGCGCCAGGGATTGCCTTTACTATAGTAAATTATTCAAAAAATAATTTTTTACTGTCGCAAATTTTAATTGCGCCAGGGATTGCCTTTTCTATAGTAAATTATTCAAAAAATAATTTTCAACTGTCGCAAATTGTAATTGTGCCAGGGATTGCCTTTTCTATAGTAAATTATTCAAAAAATAATTTTATACTGTCGCAAATTTTGAGTGCGCCAGGGATTGCCTTTTCTATAGTAAATTATTCAAAAAATAATTTTCTACTGTCGCAAATTTTAATTGCGCCAGGGATTGCCTTTTCTATAGTAAATTATTCAAAAAATAATTTTTTACTGTCGCAAATTTTAAATACGCCAGGGATTGCCTTTTCTATAGTAAATTTTGCAAAAAAATAATTTTTTACTGTCGCAAATTTTAAATATCCCAGGGATTGCCTTTTCTATAGTAAATTTCTCACAAATTAATTTTTTACTGTCGCAAATTTTAAATACGCCAGGGATTGCCTTTTCTATAGTAAATTATTCAAAAAATAATTTTCTACTGTCGCAAATTTTAATTACGCCAGGGATTGCCTTTTCTATAGTAAATTATTCAAAAAATAATTTTCTACTGTCGCAAATTTTAATTACGCCAGGGATTGCCTTTTCTATAGTAAATTATTCAAAAAATAATTTTATACTGTCGCAAATTTTAATTTCGCCAGGGATTGCCTTTTCTATAGTAAATTATTCAAAAAATAATTTTCTACTGTCGCAAATTTCAAATCCGCCAGGGATTGCCTTTTCTATAGTAAATTATTCAAAAAATAATTTTCTACTGTCGCAAATTTTAATTACGCCAGAGATTGCCTTTTCTATAGTAAATTATTCAAAAAATAATTTTTTACTGTCGCAAATTTTAATTACGCCAGGGATTGCCTTTTCTACAGTAAATTTTTCAAAATATAAATTTTTTACTGTCGCAAATTTTAAATATCCCAGGGAATGCCTTTTCTATAGTAAATTTCTCACAAATTAATTTTTTATTGTCGCAAATTTTAAATACGCTAGGGATTGCCTTTTCTATAGTAAATTTTGCAAAAAAATAATTTTTTACTGTCGCAAATTTTAAATGTCCCAGGGATTGCCTTTTCTATAGTAAATTATTCAAAAAATAATTTTCAACTGTCGCAAATTTTAAATACGCTAGGGATTGCCTTTTCTATAGTAAATTATTCAAAAAATAATTTTTTACTGTCGCAAATTTTAATTACGCCAGGGATTGCCTTTTCTATAGTAAATTTCTCACAAATTATTTTTTTACTGTCGCAAATTTTAATTACGCCAGGGATTGCCTTTTCTATAGTAAATTATTCAAAAAATAATTTTCTACTGTCGCAAATTTTAATTACGCCAGGGATTGCCTTTTCTATAGTAAATTATTCAAAAAATAATTTTCTACTTTCGCAAATTTTAATTACGCCAGGGATTGCCTTTTCTATAGTAAATTATTCAAAAAATAATTTTATACTGTCGCAAATTTTAATTTCGCCAGGGATTGCCTTTTCTATAGTAAATTATTCAAAAAATAATTTTCTACTGTCGCAAATTTCAAATCCGCCAGGGATTGCCTTTTCTATAGTAAATTATTCAAAAAATAATTTTCTACTGTCGCAAATTTTAATTACGCCAGGGATTGCCTTTTCTATAGTAAATTATTCAAAAAATAATTTTTTACTGTCGCAAATTTTAATTACGCCAGGGATTGCCTTTTCTACAGTAAATTTTTCAAAATATTAATTTTTTACTGTCGCAAATTTTAAATACGCCAGGGATTGCCTTTTCTATAGTAAATTATTCAAAAAATAATTTTTTACTGTCGCAAATTTTAAATATCCCAGGGATTGCCTTTTCTATAGTAAATTTCTCACAAATTAATTTTTTACTGTCGCAAATTTTAAATATCCAAGGGATTGCCTTTTCTATAGTAAATTTCTCACAAATTAATTTTTTACTGTCGCAAATTTTAAATACGCCAGGGATTGCCTTTTCTATAGTAAATTTTGCAAAAAAATAATTTTTTACTGTCGCAAATTTTAAATATCCCAGGGATTGCCTTTTCTATAGTAAATTATTCAAAAAATAATTTTATACTGTCGCAAATTTTAATTACGCCAGGGATTGCCTTTTCTACAGTAAATTTTGCAAAAAATAATTTTTTACTGTCGCAAATTTTAATTGCGCCAGGGATTGCCTTTTCTACAGTAAATTTTTCAAAATATTAATTTTTTACTTTCGCAAATTTTAAATACGCCAGGGATTGCCTTTTCTATAGTAAATTATTCAAAAAATAATTTTCAACTGTCGCAAATTTTAATTACGCCAGGGATTGCCTTTTCTATAGCAAATTATTCAAAAAATAATTTTATACTGTCGCAAATTTTAAGTGCGCCAGGGATTGCCTTTTCTATAGTAAATTATTCAAAAAATAATTTTCTACTGTCGCAAATTTTAATTGCGCCAGGGATTGCCTTTTCTATAGTAAATTATTCAAAAAATAATTTTCTACTGTCGCAAATTTTAATTACGCCAGGGATTGCCTTTTCTATAGTAAATTATTCAAAAAATAATATTCAACTGTCGCAAATTTTAATTGCGCCAGGGATTGCCTTTTCTATAGTAAATTATTCAAAAAATAATTTTTTACTGTCGCAAATTTTAAATACGCCAGGGATTGCCTTTTCTATAGTAAATTATTCAAAAAATAATTTTCTACTGTCGCAAATTTTAATTACGCCAGGGATTGCCTTTTCTATAGTAAATTATTCAAAAAATAATTTTCTACTGTCGCAAATTTTAATTACGACAGGGATTGCCTTTTCTATAGTAAATTTTTCAAAAAATAGTTTTTTACTGTCGCAAATTTTAAATATCCCAGGGATTGCCTTTTCTATAGTAAGTTATTCAAAAAATAATTTTCAACTATCGCAAATTGTAATCGCGCCAGGGATTGCCTTTTCTATAGTAAATTATTCAAAAAATAATTTTATACTGTCGCAAATTTTAAGTGCGCCAGGGATTGCCTTTTCTATAGTAAATTATTCAAAAAATAATTTTATACTGTCGCAAATTTTAATTTCGCCAGGGATTGCCTTTTCTATAGTAAATTTCTCACAAATTAATTTTTTACTGTCGCAAATTTTAAATACGCCAGGGATTGCCTTTTCTATAGTAAATTATTCAAAAAATAATTTTCTACTGTCGCAAATTTTAATTACGCCAGGGATTGCCTTTTCTATAGTAAATTATTCAAAAAATAATTTTCTACTGTCGCAAATTTTAATTACGCCAGGGATTGCCTTTTCTATAGTAAATTATTCAAAAAATAATTTTATACTGTCGCAAATTTTAATTTCGCCAGGGATTGCCTTTTCTATAGTAAATTATTCAAAAAATAATTTTCTACTGTCGCAAATTTCAAATCCGCCAGGGATTGCCTTTTCTATAGTAAATTATTCAAAAAATAATTTTCTACTGTCGCAAATTTTAATTACGCCAGGGATTGCCTTTTCTATAGTAAATTATTCAAAAAATAATTTTTTACTGTCGCAAATTTTAATTACGCCAGGGATTGCCTTTTCTACAGTAAATTTTTCAAAATATTAATTTTTTACTGTCGCAAATTTTAAATATCCCAGGGATTGCCTTTTCTATAGTAAATTTCTCACAAATTAATTTTTTATTGTCGCAAATTTTAAATACGCCAGGGATTGCCTTTTCTATAGTAAATTTTGCAAAAAAATAATTTTTTACTGTCGCAAATTTTAAATATCCCAGGGATTGCCTTTTCTATAGTAAATTATTCAAAAAATAATTTTCAACTGTCGCAAATTTTAAATACGCTAGGGATTGCCTTTTCTATAGTAAATTATTCAAAAAATAATTTTTTACTGTCGCAAATTTTAATTACGCCAGGGATTGCCTTTTCTATAGTAAATTATTCAAAAAATAATTTTTTACTGTCGCAAATTTTAATTACGCCAGGGATTGCCTTTTCTATAGTAAATTATTCAAAAAATAATTTTCAACTGTCGCAAATTGTAATTGCGCCAGGGATTGCCTTTTCTATAGTAAATTATTCAAAAAATAATTTTCTACTGTCGCAAATTTTAATTGCGCCAAGGATTGCCTTTCTATAGTAAATTATTCAAAAGATAATTTTTTACTTTCGAAAATTTTAAATACGCCAGGGATTGCCTTTTCTATAGTAAATTTTGCAAAAAAATAATTTTTTACTGTCGCAAATTTTAAATATCCCAGGGATTGCCTTTTCTATAGTAAATTTCTCACAAATTAATTTTTTACTGTCGCAAATTTTAAATACGCCAGGGATTGCCTTTTCTATAGTAAATTATTCAAAAAATAATTTTCTACTGTCGCAAATTTTAATTACGCCCGGGATTGCCTTTTCTATAGTAAATTATTCAAAAAATAATTTTCTACTTTCGCAAATTTTAATTACGCCAGGGATTGCCTTTTCTATAGTAAATTATTCAAAAAATAATTTTATACTGTCGCAAATTTTAATTTCGCCAGGGATTGCCTTTTCTGTAGTAAATTATTCAAAAAATAATTTTCTACTGTCGCAAATTTCAAATCCGCCAAGGATTGCCTTTTCTATAGTAAATTATTCAAAAAATAATTTTCTACTGTCGCAAATTTTAATTACGCCAGGGATTGCCTTTTCTATAGTAAATTATTCAAAAAATAATTTTTTACTGTCGCAAATTTTAATTACGCCAGGGATTGCCTTTTCTACAGTAAATTTTTCAAAATATTAGTTTTTTACTGTCGCAAATTTTAAATACGCCAGGGATTGCCTTTTCTATAGTAAATTATTCAAAAAATAATTTTTTACTGTCGCAAATTTTAAATATCCCAGGGATTGCCTTTTCTATAGTAAATTTCTCATAAATTAATTTTTTACTGTCGCAAATTTTAAATATCCAAGGGATTGCCTTTTCTATAGTAAATTTCTCACAAATTAATTTTTTACTGTCGCAAATTTTAAATACGCCAGGGATTGCCTTTTCTATAGTAAATTTTGCAAAAAAATAATTTTTTACTGTCGCAAATTTTAAATATCCCAGGGATTGCCTTTTCTATAGTAAATTATTCAAAAAATAATTTTATACTGTCGCAAATTTTAATTACGCCAGGGATTGCCTTTTCTACAGTAAATTTTGCAAAAAATAATTTTTTACTGTCGCAAATTTTAATTGCGCCAGGGATTGCCTTTTCTACAGTAAATTTTTCAAAATATTAATTTTTTACTGTCGCAAATTTTAAATACGCCAGGGATTGCCTTTTCTATAGTAAATTATTCAAAAAATAATTTTCAACTGTCGCAAATTTTAATTACGCCAGGGATTGCCTTTTCTATAGTAAATTATTCAAAAAATAATTTTATACTGTCGCAAATTTTAAGTGCGCCAGGGATTGCCTTTTCTATAGTAAATTATTCAAAAAATAATTTTCTACTGTCGCAAATTTTAATTGCGCCAGGGATTGCCTTTTCTATAGTAAATTATTCAAAAAATAATTTTCTACTGTCGCAAACTTTAATTACGCCAGGGATTGCCTTTTCTATAGTAAATTATTCAAAAACTAATATTCAACTGTCGCAAATTTTAATTGCGCCAGGGATTGCCTTTTCTATAGTAAATTATTCAAAAAATAATTTTTTACTGTCGCAAATTTTAAATACGCCAGGGATTGCCTTTTCTATAGTAAATTATTCAAAAAATAATTTTCTACTGTCGCAAATTTTAATTACGCCAGGGATTGCCTTTTCTATAGTAAATTATTCAAAAAATAATTTTCTACTGTCGCAAATTTTAATTACGCCAGGGATTGCCTTTTTTATAGTAAATTTTTCAAAAAATAATTTTTTACTGTCGCAAATTTTAAATATCCCAGGGATTGCCTTTTCTATAGTAAATTATTCAAAAAATAATTTTCAACTGTCGCAAATTTTAATTACGCCAGGGATTGCCTTTTCTATAGTAAATTATTCAAAAAATAATTTTCTACTGTCGCAAATTTTAATTGCGCCAGGGATTGCCTTTTCTATAGTAAATTATTCAAAAAATAATTTTCTACTGTCGCAAACTTTAATTACGCCAGGGATTGCCTTTTCTATAGTAAATTATTCAAAAACTAATATTCAACTGTCGCAAATTTTAATTGCGCCAGGGATTGCCTTTTCTATAGTAAATTATTCAAAAAATAATTTTTTACTGTCGCAAATTTTAAATACGCCAGGGATTGCCTTTTCTATAGTAAATTATTCAAAAAATAATTTTCTACTGTCGCAAATTTTAATTACGCCAGGGATTGCCTTTTCTATAGTAAATTATTCAAAAAATAATTTTCTACTGTCGCAAATTTTAATTACGCCAGGGATTGCCTTTTTTATAGTAAATTTTTCAAAAAATAATTTTTTACTGTCGCAAATTTTAAATATCCCAGGGATTGCCTTTTCTATAGTAAATTATTCAAAAAATAATTTTCAACTGTCGCAAATTTTAATTACGCCAGGGATTGCCTTTTCTATAGTAAATTATTCAAAAAATAATTTTATACTGTCGCAAATTTTAATTACGCCAGGGATTGCCTTTTCTATAGTAAATTATTCAAAAAATAATTTTCAACTGTCGCAAATTTTAATTACGCCAGGGATTTCCTTTTCTATAGTAAATTATTCAAAAAATAACTTTTTACTGTCGCAAATTGTAATTGCGCCAGGGATTGCCTTTTCTATAGTAAATTTTTCAAAAAATAATTTTTTACTGTCGCAAATTTTAATTGCGCCAGGGATTGCCTTTTCTACAGTAAATTTTTCAAAATATTAATTTTTTACTGTCGCAAGTTTTAATTACGCCAGGGATTGCCTTTTCTATAGTAAATTATTCAAAAAATAATTTTTTACTGTCGCAAATTTCAAATCCGCCAGGGATTGCCTTTTCTACAGTAAATTTTGCAAAAAATAATTTTCAACTGTCGCAAATTTTAATTACGCCAGGGATTGCCTTTTCTATAGTAAATTATTCAAAAAATAATTTTTTACTGTCGCAAATTTCAAATCCGCCAGGGATTGCCTTTTCTATAGTAAATTATTCAAAAAATAATTTTATACTGTCGCAAATTTTAATTACGCCAGGGATTGCCTTTTCTATAGTAAATTATTTAAAAAAATAATTTTATACTGTCGCAAATTTTAAATACGCCAGGGATTGCCTTTTCTATAGTAAATTATTCAAAAAATAATTTTTTACTGTCGCAAATTTTAAGTACGCCAGGGATTGCCTTTTCTATAGTAAATTTTTCAAAAAAATAATTTTCTACTGTCGCAAATTTTAATTACGCCAGGGATTGCCTTTTCTATAGTAAATTATTCAAAAAATAATTTTTTACTGTCGCAAATTTTAATTACGCCAGGGATTGCCTTTTCTATAGTAAATTATTCAAAAAATAATTTTATAATGTCGCAAATTTTAAATACACCAGGGATTGCCTTTTCTATAGTAAATTATTCAAAAAATAATTTTCAACTGTCGCAAATTTTAATTACGCCAGGGATTGCCTTTTCTATAGTAAATTATTCAAAAAATAATTTTTTACTGTCGCAAATTTCAAATTCGCCAGGGATTGCCTTTTCTATAGTAAATTATTCAAAAAATAATTTTTTACTATCGCAAGTTTTAATTGCGCCAGGGATTGCCTTTTCTACAGTAAATTTTTCAAAATATTAATTTTTTACTGTCGCAAATTTTAAATACGCCAAGGATTGCCTTTTCTATAGTAAATTATTCAAAAAATAATTTTATACTGTCGCAAATTTTAATTACGCCAGGGATTGCCTTTTCTATAGTAAATTATTCAAAAAATAATATTCAACTGTCGCAAATTTTAATTGCGCCAGGGATTGCCTTTTCTATAGTAAATTATTCAAAAAATAATTTTTTACAGTCGCAAATTTTAAATACGCCAGGCATTGCCTTTTCTATAGTAAATTATTCAAAAAATAATTTTCTACTGTCGCAAATTTTAATTGCGCCAGGGATTGCCTTTTCTATAGTAAATTATTCAAAAAATAATTTTCTACTGTCGCAAATTTTAATTACGCCAGGGATTGCCTTTTCTATAGTAAATTTTTCAAAAAATAATTTTTTACTGTCGCAAATTTTAAATATCCCAGGGATTGCCTTTTCTATAGTAAATTATTCAAAAAATAATTTTCAACTGTCGCAAATTTTAATTACGCCAGGGATTGCCTTTTCTATAGTAAATTATTCAAAAAATAATTTTATACTGTCGCAAATTTTAATTACGCCAGGGATAGCCTTTTCTATAGTAAATTATTCAAAAAATAATTTTCAACTGTCGCAAATTTTAATTACGCCAGGGATTGCCTTTTCTATAGTAAATTATTCAAAAAATAACTTTTTACTGTCGCAAATTGTAATTGCGCCAGGGATTGCCTTTGCTATAGTAAATTATTCAAAAAATAATTTTTTACTGTCGCAAATTTCAAATCCGCCAGGGATTGCCTTTTCTATAGTAAATTATTCAAAAAATAATTTTATACTGTCGCAAATTTTAATTACGCCAGGGATTGCCTTTTCTATAGTAAATTATTTAAAAAAATAATTTTATACTGTCGCAAATTTTAAATACGCCAGGGATTGCCTTTTCTATAGTAAATTATTCAAAAAATAATTTTTTACTGTCGCAAATTTTAAGTACGCCAGGGATTGCCTTTTCTATAGTAAATTTTGCAAAAAAATAATTTTCTACTGTCGCAAATTTTAATTACGCCAGGGATTGCCTTTTCTATAGTAAATTATTCAAAAAATAATTTTTTACTGTCGCAAATTTTAATTACGCCAGGGATTGCCTTTTCTATAGTAAATTATTCAAAAAATAATTTTATAATGTCGCAAATTTTAAATACACCAGGGATTGCCTTTTCTATAGTAAATTATTCAAAAAATAATTTTCAACTGTCGCAAATTTTAATTACGCCAGGGATTGCCTTTTCTATAGTAAATTATTCAAAAAATAATTTTATACTGTCGCAAATTATAAGTGCGCCAGGGATTGCCTTTTCTATAGTAAATTATTCAAAAAATAATTTTCTACTGTCGCAAATTTTAATTGCGCCAGGGATTGCCTTTTCTATAGTAAATTATTCAAAAAATAATTTTCTACTGTCGCAAATTTTAATTACGCCAGGGATTGCCTTTTCTATAGTAAATTATTCAAAAAATAATATTCAACTGTCGCAAATTTTAATTGCGCCAGGGATTGCCTTTTCTATAGTAAATTATTCAAAAAATAATTTTTTACTGTCGCAAATTTTAAATACGCCAGGGATTGCCTTTTCTATAGTAAATTATTCAAAAAATAATTTTCTACTGTCGCAAATTTTAATTACGCCAGGGATTGCCTTTTCTATAGTAAATTATTCAAAAAATAATTTTCTACTGTCGCAAATTTTAATTACGCCAGGGATTGCCTTTTCTATAGTAAATTTTTCAAAAAATAATTTTTTACTGTCGCAAATTTTAAATATCCCAGGGATTGCCTTTTCTATAGTAAATTATTCAAAAAATAATTTTCAACTGTCGCAAATTTTAATTACGCCAGGGATTGCCTTTTCTATAGTAAATTATTCAAAAAATAATTTTATACTGTCGCAAATTTTAATTACGCCAGGGATTGCCTTTTCTATAGTAAATTATTCAAAAAACAATTTTCAACTGTCGCAAATTTTAATTACGCCAGGGATTGCCTTTTCTATAGTAAATTATTCAAAAAATAACTTTTTACTGTCGCAAATTGTAATTGCGCCAGGGATTGCCTTTTCTATAGTAAATTTTTCAAAAAATAATTTTTTACTGTCGCAAATTTTAATTGCGCCAGGGATTGCCTTTTCTACAGTAAATTTTTCAAAATATTAATTTTTTACTGTCGCAAGTTTTAATTACGCCAGGGATTGCCTTTTCTATAGTAAATTATTCAAAAAATAATTTTTTACTGTCGCAAATTTCAAATCCGCCAGGGATTGCCTTTTCTACAGTAAATTTTGCAAAAAATAATTTTCAACTGTCGCAAATTTTAATTACGCCAGGGATTGCCTTTTCTATAGTAAATTATTCAAAAAATAATTTTTTACTGTCGCAAATTTCAAATCCGCCAGGGATTGCCTTTTCTATAGTAAATTATTCAAAAAATAATTTTATACTGTCGCAAATTTTAATTACGCGAGGGATTGCCTTTTCTATAGTAAATTATTTAAAAAAATAATTTTATACTGTCGCAAATTTTAAATACGCCAGGGATTGCCTTTTCTATAGTAAATTATTCAAAAAATAATTTTTTACTGTCGCAAATTTTAAGTACGCCAGGGATTGCCTTTTCTATAGTAAATTTTGCAAAAAAATAATTTTCTACTGTCGCAAATTTTAATTACGCAAGGGATTGCCTTTTCTATAGTAAATTATTCAAAAAATAATTTTTTACTGTCGCAAATTTTAATTACGCCAGGGATTGCCTTTTCTATAGTAAATTATTCAAAAAATAATTTTATAATGTCGCAAATTTTAAATACACCAGGGATTGCCTTTTCTATAGTAAATTATTCAAAAAATAATTTTCAACTGTCGCTAATTTTAATTACGTCAGGGATTGCCTTTTCTATAGTAAATTATTCAAAAAATAATTTTTTACTGTCGCAAATTTCAAATTCGCCAGGGATTGCCTTTTCTATAGTAAATTATTCAAAAAATAATTTTTTACTATCGCAAGTTTTAATTGCGCCAGGGATTGCCTTTTCTACAGTAAATTTTTCAAAATATTAATTTTTTACTGTCGCAAATTTTAAATACGCCAAGGATTGCCTTTTCTATAGTAAATTATTCAAAAAATAATTTTATACTGTCGCAAATTTTAATTACGCCAGGGATTGCCTTTTCTATAGTAAATTATTCAAAAAATAATTTTCAACTGTCGCAAATTTTAATTGCGCCAGGGATTGCCTTTTCTATAGTAAATTATTCAAAAAATAATTTTTACTGTCGCAAATTTCAAATCCGCCAGGAATTGCCTTTTCTATAGTAAATTATTCAAAAAATAATTTTTTACTGTCGCAAATTTTAATTACGCCAGGTATTGCCTTTTCTATAGTAAATTATTCAAAAAATAATTTTCAACTGTCGCAAATTTCAAATCTGCCAGGGATTGCCTTTTCTATAGTAAATTATTCAAAAAATAATTTTCAACTGTCGCAAATTTTAATTGCGCCAGGGATTGCCTTTTCTATAGTAAATTATTCAAAAAATAATTTTATACTGTCGCAAATTTTAATTACGCCAGGGATTGCCTTTTCTACAGTAAATTATTCAAAAAATAATTTTTTACTGTCGCAAATTTCAAATCCGCCAGGGATTGCCTTTTCTATAGTAAATTATTCAAACAATAATTTTTTACTGTCGCAAATTTTAATTACGCCAGGGATTGCCTTTTCTACAGTACATTTTTCAAAATATTTATTTTTTACTGTCGCAAGTTTTAATTACGCCAGGGATTGCCTTTTCTATAGTAAATTATTCAAAAAATATTTTTTTACTGTCGCAAATTTCAAATCTGCCAGGGATTGCCTTTTCTACAGTAAATTTTGCAAAAAAAAATTTTCAACTGTCGCAAATTTTAATTACACCAGGATTGCCTTTTCCATAGTAAATTATTCAAAAAATAATTTTTTACTGTCGCAAATTTCAAATCCGCCAGGATTGCCTTTTCTATAGTAAATTATTCAAAAAATAATTTTATACTGTCGCAAATTTTAATTACGCCAGGGATTGCCTTTTCTATAGTAAATTATTTAAAAAAATAATTTTATACTGTCGCAAATTTTAAATACGCCAGGGATTGCCTTTTCTATAGTAAATTATTCAAAAAATAATTTTTTACTGTCGCAAATTTTAAGTGCGCCAGGGATTGCCTTTTCTATAGTAAATTTTGCAAAAAAATAATTTTCTACTGTCGCAAATTTTAATTACGCCAGGGATTGCCTTTTCTATAGTAAATTATTCAAAAAATAATTTTTTACTGTCGCAAATTTTAAGTGCGCCAGGGATTGCCTTTTCTATAGTAAATTATTCAAAAAATAATTTTTTACTGTCGCAAATTTTAATTACGCCAGGGATTGCCTTTTCTATAGTAAATTATTCAAAAAATAATTTTATACTGTCGCAAATTTTAAATACACCAGGGATTGCCTTTTCTATAGTAAATTATTCAAAAAATAATATTCAACTGTCGCAAATTTTAATTACGCCAGGGATTGCCTTTTCTATAGTAAATTATTCAAAAAATAATTTTTTACTGTCGCAAATTTCAAATCCGCCAGGGATTGCCTTTTCTATAGTAAATTATTCAAAAAATAATTTTTTACTATCGCAAGTTTTAATTGCGCCAGGGATTGCCTTTTCTACAGTAAATTTTTCAAAATATTAATTTTTTACTGTCGCAAATTTTAAATACGCCAGGGATTGCCTTTTCTATAGTAAATTATTCAAAAAATAATTTTATACTGTTGCAAATTTTAATTACGCCAGGGATTGCCTTTTCTATAGTAAATTATTCAAAAAATAATTTTTTACTGTCGCAAATTTTAATTGCGCCAGGGATTGCCTTTTCTATAGTAAATTATTCAAAAAATAATTTTTTACTGTCGCAAATTTCAAATCCGACAGGGATTGCCTTTTCTATAGTAAATTATTCAAAAAATAATTTTTTACTGTCGCAAATTTTAATTACGCCAGGTATTGCCTTTTCTATAGTAAATTATTCAAAAAATAATTTTCAACTGTCGCAAATTTCAAATCTGCCAGGGATTGCCTTTTCTATAGTAAATTATTCAAAAAATAATTTTCAACTGTCGCAAATTTTAATTGCGCCAGGGATTGCCTTTTCTATAGTAAATTATTAAAAAAATAATATTATACTGTCGCAAATTTCAATTACGCCAGGGATTGCCTTTTCTATAGTAAATTATTCAAAAAATAATTTTCAACTGTCGCAAATTTTAATTACGCCAGGGATTGCCTTTTCTATAGTAAATTATTCAAAAAATAATTTTTTACTGTCGCAAATTTCAAATCCGCCAGGGATTGCCTTTTCTATAGTAAATTATTCAAAAAATAATTTTTTACTGTCGCAAATTTTAATTACGCCAAGGATTGCCTTTTCTATAGTAAATTATTCAAAAAATAATTTTCAACTGTCGCAAATTTTAATTACGCCAGGGATTGCCTTTTCTATAGTAAATTATTCAAAAAATAATTTTTTACTGTCGCAAATTTCAAATCCGCCAGGGATTGCCTTTTCTATAGTAAATTATTCAAAAAATAATTTTTTACTGTCGCAAATTTTAATTACGCCAGGGATTGCCTTTTCTATAGTAAATTTTGCAAAAAAATAATTTTCTACTGTCGCAAATTTTAATTACGCCAGGGATTACCTTTTCTATAGTAAATTATTCAAAAAATAATTTTCTACTGTCGCAAATTTTAATTACGCCAGGGATTGCCTTTTCTATAGTAAATTATTCAAAAAATAATTTTCTACTGTCGCAAATTTTAATTACGCCAGGGATTGCATTTTCTATAGTAAATTATTCAAAAAATAATTTTTTACTGTCGCAAATTTTAAGTGCGCCAGGGATTGCCTTTTCTATAGTAAATTATTCAAAAAATAATTTTTTACTGTCGCAAATTTTAATTACGCCAGGGATTGCCTTTTCTATAGTAAATTATTCAAAAAATAATTTTATACTGTCGCAAATTTTAAATACGCCAGGGATTGCCTTTTCTATAGTAAATTATTCAAAAAATAATTTTCAACTGTCGCAAATTTTAATTACGCCAGGGATTGCCTTTTCTATAGTAAATTATTCAAAAAATAATTTTTTACTGTCGCAAATTTCAAATCCGCCAGGGATTGCCTTTTCTATAGTAAATTATTCAAAAAATAATTTTTTACTATCGCAAGTTTTAATTGCGCCAGGTATTGCCTTTTCTATAGTAAATTATTCAAAAAATAATTTTCAACTGTCGCAAATTTCAAATCCGCCAGGGATTGCCTTTTCTATAGTAAATTATTCAAAAAATAATTTTCAACTGTCGCAACTTTTAATTGCGCCAGGGATTGCCTTTTTGATAGTAAATTATTCAAAAAATAATTTTTAACTGTCGCAAATTTTAATTACGCCAGGGATTGCCTTTTCTATAGTAAATTATTCAAAAAATAATTTTTTACTGTCGCAAATTTTAAGTGCGTCAGGGATTGCCTTTTCTATAGTAAATTATGCAAAAAATAATTTTTTACTGTCGCAAATTTTAATTGCGCCAGGTATTGCCTTTTCTACAGTAAATTTTTCAAAAAATAATTTTTTACTATCGCAAATTTTAATTACGCCAGGGATTGCCTTTTCTATAGTAAATTATTCAAAAAATAATTTTCTACTGTCGCAAATTTTAATTGCGCCAGGGATTGCCTTTTCTATAGTAAATTATTCAAAAAATAATTTTCAACTGTCGCAAATTTTAATTACGCCAGGGATTGCCTTTTCTATAGTAAATTATTCAAAAAATAATTTTTTACTGTCGCAAATTTTAATTACGCCAGGGATTGCCTTTTCTATAGTAAATTATTCAAAAAATAATTTTATACTGTCGCAAATTTTAAATACGCCAGGGATTGCCTTTTCTACAGTAAATTTTTCAAAATATTAATTTTTTACTGTCGCAAATTTTAAGTGCGCCAGGGATTGCCTTTTCTATAGTAAATTATTCAAAAAATAATTGTTTACTGTCGCAAATTTTAATTACGCCAGGGATTGCCTTTTCTATAGTAAATTATTCAAAAAATAATTTTATACTGTCGCAAATTTTAAATACGCCAGGGATTGCCTTTGCTACAGTAAATTTTTCAAAATATTAATTTTTTACTGTCGCAAATTTTAAATGCGCCAGGTATTGCCTTTTCTATAGTAAATTATTCAAAAAATAATTTTTTACTGTCGCAAATTTTAAGTGCGCCAGGGATTGCCTTTTCCATAGTAAATTATGCAAAAAATAATTTTTTACTGTCGCAAATTTTAATTGCGCCAGGGATTGCCTTTTCTACAATAAATTTTTCAAAAAATAATTTTTTACTATCGCAAATTTTAATTACGCCAGGGATTGCCTGTTCTATAGTAAATTATTCAAAAAATAATTTTCTACTGTCGCAAATTTTAATTGCGCCAGGGATTGCCTTTTCTATAGTAAATTATTCAAAAAATAATTTTCTACTGTCGCAAATTTTAATTACGCCAGGGATTGCATTTTCTATAGTAAATTATTCAAAAAATAATTTTTTACTGTCGCAAATTTTAAGTGCGCCAGGGATTGCCTTTTCTATAGTAAATTATTCAAAAAATAATTTTTTACTGTCGCAAATTTTAATTACGCCAGGGATTGCCTTTTCTATAGTAAATTATTCAAAAAATAATTTTATACTGTCGCAAATTTTAAATACGCCAGGGATTGCCTTTTCTATAGTAAATTATTCAAAAAATAATTTTCAACTGTCGCAAATTTTAATTACGCCAGGGATTGCCTTTTCTATAGTAAATTATTCAAAAAATAATTTTTTACTGTCGCAAATTTCAAATCCGCCAGGGATTGCCTTTTCTATAGTAAATTATTCAAAAAATAATTTTTTACTATCGCAAGTTTTAATTGCGCCAGGTATTGCCTTTTCTATAGTAAATTATTCAAAAAATAATTTTCAACTGTCGCAAATTTCAAATCCGCCAGGGATTGCCTTTTCTATAGTAAATTATTCAAAAAATAATTTTCAACTGTCGCAACTTTTAATTGCGCCAGGGATTGCCTTTTCTATAGTAAATTATTCAAAAAATAATTTTTAACTGTCGCAAATTTTAATTACGCCAGGGATTGCCTTTTCTATAGTAAATTATTCAAAAAATAATTTTATACTGTCGCAAATTTTAAATACGCCAGGTATTGCCTTTTCTATAGTAAATTATTCAAAAAATAATTTTCAACTGTCGCAAATTTTAATTACGCCAGGGATTGCCTTTTCTATAGTAAATTATTCAAAAAATAATTTTTTACTGTCGCAAATTTCAAATACGCCAGGGATTGCCTTTTCTATAGTAAATTATTCAAAAAATAATTTTTTACTATCGCAAGTTTTAATTGCGCCAGGTATTGCCTTTTCTATAGTAAATTATTCAAAAAATAATTTTCAACTGTCGCAAATTTCAAATCCGCCAGGGATTGCCTTTTCTATAGTAAATTATTCAAAAAATAATTTTCAATTGTCGCAACTTTTAATTGCGCCAGGGATTGCCTTTTCTATAGTAAATTATTCAAAAAATAATTTTTAACTGTCGCAAATTTTAATTACGCCAGGGATTGCCTTTTCTATAGTAAATTATTCAAAAAATAATTTTTTACTGTCGCAAATTTTAAGTGCGCCAGGGATTGCCTTTTCTATAGTAAATTATGCAAAAAATAATTTTTTACTGTCGCAAATTTTAATTGCGCCAGGGATTGCCTTTTCTACAGTAAATTTTTCAAAAAATAATTTTTTACTATCGCAAATTTTAATTACGCCAGGGATTGCCTTTTCTATAGTAAATTATTCAAAAAATAATTTTCTACTGTCACAAATTTTAATTGCGCCAGGGATTGCCTTTTCTTTAGTAAATTATTCAAAAAATAATTTTCAACTGTAGCAAATTTTAATTACGCCAGGGATTGCCTTTTCTATAGTAAATTATTCAAAAAATATTTTTTTACTGTCGCAAATTTTAATTACGCCAGGGATTGCCTTTTCTATAGTAAATTATTCAAAAAATAATTTTATACTGTCGCAAATTTTAAATACGCCAGGGATTGCCTTTTCTACAGTAAATTTTTCAAAATATTAATTTTTTACTGTCGCAAATTTTAAGTGCGCCAGGGATTGCCTTTTCTATAGTAAATTATTCAAAAAATAATTGTTTACTGTCGCAAATTTTAATTACGCCAGGGATTGCCTTTTCTATAGTAAATTATTCAAAAAATTATTTTATACTGTCGCAAATTTTAAATACGCCAGGAATTGCCTTTTCTACAGTAAATTTTTCAAAATATTAATTTTTTACTGTCGCAAATTTTAAATGCGCCAGGTATTGCCTTTTCTATAGTAAATTATTCAAAAAATAATTTTTTACTGTCGCAAATTTTAAGTGCGCCAGGGATTGCCTTTTCCATAGTAAATTATGCAAAAAATAATTTTTTACTGTCGCAAATTTTAATTGCGCCAGGGATTGCCTTTTCTACAGTAAATTTTTCAAAAAATAATTTTTTACTATCGCAAATTTTAATTACGCCAGGGATTGCCTGTTCTGTAGTAAATTATTCAAAAAATAATTTTCTACTGTCGCAAATTTTAATTGCGCCAGGGATTGCCTTTTCTATAGTAAATTATTCAAAAAATAATTTTCAATTGTCGCAACTTTTAATTGCGCCAGGGATTGCCTTTTCTATAGTAAATTATTCAAAAAATAATTTTTAACTGTCGCAAATTTTAATTACGCCAGGGATTGCCTTTTCTATAGTAAATTATTCAAAAAATAATTTTTTACTGTCGCAAATTTTAAGTGCGCCAGGGATTGCCTTTTCTATAGTAAATTATGCAAAAAATAATTTTTTACTGTCGCAAATTTTAATTGCGCCAGGGATTGCCTTTTCTACAGTAAATTTTTCAAAAAATAATTTTTTACTATCGCAAATTTTAATTACGCCAGGGATTGCCTTTTCTATAGTAAATTATTCAAAAAATAATTTTCTACTGTCGCAAATTTTAATTGCGCCAGGGATTGCCTTTTCTTTAGTAAATTATTCAAAAAATAATTTTCAACTGTAGCAAATTTTAATTACGCCAGGGATTGCCTTTTCTATAGTAAATTATTCAAAAAATATTTTTTTACTGTCGCAAATTTTAATTACGCCAGGGATTGCCTTTTCTATAGTAAATTATTCAAAAAATAATTTTATACTGTCGCAAATTTTAAATACGCCAGGGATTGCCTTTTCTACAGTAAATTTTTCAAAATATTAATTTTTTACTGTCGCAAATTTTAAGTGCGCCAGGGATTGCCTTTTCTACAGTAAATTTTTCAAAATATTAATTTTTTACTGTCGCAAATTTTAATTACGCCAGGGATTGCCTTTTCTATAGTAAATTATTCAAAAAATTATTTTATACTGTCGCAAATTTTAAATACGCCAGGGATTGCCTTTTCTATAGTAAATTATTCAAAAAATAATTTTTTACTATCGCAAGTTTTAATTGCGCCAGGTATTGCCTTTTCTATAGTAAATTATTCAAAAAATAATTTTCAACTGTCGCAAATTTCAAATCCGCCAGGGATTGCCTTTTCTATAGTAAATTATTCAAAAAATAATTTTCAATTGTCGCAACTTTTAATTGCGCCAGGGATTGCCTTTTCTATAGTAAATTATTCAAAAAATAATTTTATACTGTCGCAAATTTTAAATACGCCAGGTATTGCCTTTTCTATAGTAAATTATTCAAAAAATAATTTTTTACTATCGCAAGTTTTAATTGCGCCAGGTATTGCCTTTTCTATAGTAAATTATTCAAAAAATAATTTTCAACTGTCGCAAATTTCAAATCCGCCAGGGATTGCCTTTTCTATAGTAAATTATTCAAAAAATAATTTTCAATTGTCGCAACTTTTAATTGCGCCAGGGATTGCCTTTTCTATAGTAAATTATTCAAAAAATAATTTTTAACTGTCGCAAATTTTAATTACGCCAGGGATTGCCTTTTCTATAGTAAATTATTCAAAAAATAATTTTTTACTGTCGCAAATTTTAAGTGCGCCAGGGATTGCCTTTTCTATAGTAAATTATGCAAAAAATAATTTTTTACTGTCGCAAATTTTAATTGCGCCAGGGATTGCCTTTTCTACAGTAAATTTTTCAAAAAATAATTTTTTACTATCGCAAATTTTAATTACGCCAGGGATTGCCTTTTCTATAGTAAATTATTCAAAAAATAATTTTCTACTGTCGGAAATTTTAATTGCGCCAGGGATTGCCTTTTCTTTAGTAAATTATTCAAAAAATAATTTTCAACTGTAGCAAATTTTAATTACGCCAGGGATTGCCTTTTCTATAGTAAATTATTCAAAAAATATTTTTTTACTGTCGCAAATTTTAATTACGCCAGGGATTGCCTTTTCTATAGTAAATTATTCAAAAAATAATTTTATACTGTCGCAAATTTTAAATACGCCAGGGATTGCCTTTTCTACAGTAAATTTTTCAAAATATTAATTTTTTACTGTCGCAAATTTTAAGTGCGCCAGGGATTGCCTTTTCTATAGTAAATTATTCAAAAAATAATTGTTTACTGTCGCAAATTTTAATTACGCCAGGGATTGCCTTTTCTATAGTAAATTATTCAAAAAATTATTTTATACTGTCGCAAATTTTAAATACGCCAGGGATTGCCTTTTCTACAGTAAATTTTTCAAAATATTAATTTTTTACTGTCGCAAATTTTAAATGCGCCAGGTATTGCCTTTTCTATAGTAAATTATTCAAAAAATAATTTTTTACTGTCGCAAATTTTAAGTGCGCCAGGGATTGCCTTTTCCATAGTAAATTATGCAAAAAATAATTTTTTACTGTCGCAAATTTTAATTGCGCCAGGGATTGCCTTTTCTACAGTAAATTTTTCAAAAAATAATTTTTTACTATCGCAAATTTTAATTACGCCAGGGATTGCCTGTTCTGTAGTAAATTATTCAAAAAATAATTTTCTACTGTCGCAAATTTTAATTGCGCCAGGGATTGCCTTTTCTATAGTAAATTATTCAAAAAATAATTTTCAATTGTCGCAACTTTTAATTGCGCCAGGGATTGCCTTTTCTATAGTAAATTATTCAAAAAATAATTTTTAACTGTCGCAAATTTTAATTACGCCAGGGATTGCCTTTTCTATAGTAAATTATTCAAAAAATAATTTTTTACTGTCGCAAATTTTAAGTGCGCCAGGGATTGCCTTTTCTATAGTAAATTATGCAAAAAATAATTTTTTACTGTCGCAAATTTTAATTGCGCCAGGGATTGCCTTTTCTACAGTAAATTTTTCAAAAAATAATTTTTTACTATCGCAAATTTTAATTACGCCAGGGATTGCCTTTTCTATAGTAAATTATTCAAAAAATAATTTTCTACTGTCGCAAATTTTAATTACGCCAGGGATTGCCTTTTCTATAGTAAATTATTCAAAAAATAATTTTATACTGTCGCAAATTTTAAATACGCCAGGGATTGCCTTTTCTACAGTAAATTTTTCAAAATATTAATTTTTTACTGTCGCAAATTTTAAGTGCGCCAGGGATTGCCTTTTCTACAGTAAATTATTCAAAATATTAATTTTTTACTGTCGCAAATTTTAATTACGCCAGGGATTGCCTTTTCTATAGTAAATTATTCAAAAAATTATTTTATACTGTCGCAAATTTTAAATACGCCAGGGATTGCCTTTTCTATAGTAAATTATTCAAAAAATAATTTTCAACTGTCGCAAATTTCAAATCCGCCAGGGATTGCCTTTTCTATAGTAAATTATTCAAAAAATAATTTTCAATTGTCGCAACTTTTAATTGCGCCAGGGATTGCCTTTTCTATAGTAAATTATTCAAAAAATAATTTTTAACTGTCGCAAATTTTAATTACGCCAGGGATTGCCTTTTCTATAGTAAATTATTCAAAAAATAATTTTTTACTGTCGCAAATTTTAAGTGCGCCAGGGATTGCCTTTTCTATAGTAAATTATGCAAAAAATAATTTTTTACTGTCGCAAATTTTAATTGCGCCAGGGATTGCCTTTTCTACAGTAAATTTTTCAAAAAATAATTTTTTACTATCGCAAATTTTAATTACGCCAGGGATTGCCTTTTCTATAGTAAATTATTCAAAAAATAATTTTCTACTGTCGCAAATTTTAATTGCGCCAGGGATTGCCTTTTCTTTAGTAAATTATTCAAAAAATAATTTTCAACTGTAGCAAATTTTAATTACGCCAGGGATTGCCTTTTCTATAGTAAATTATTCAAAAAATATTTTTTTACTGTCGCAAATTTTAATTACGCCAGGGATTGCCTTTTCTATAGTAAATTATTCAAAAAATAATTTTATACTGTCGCAAATTTTAAATACGCCAGGGATTGCCTTTTCTACAGTAAATTTTTCAAAATATTAATTTTTTACTGTCGCAAATTTTAAGTGCGCCAGGGATTGCCTTTTCTATAGTAAATTATTCAAAAAATAATTGTTTACTGTCGCAAATTTTAATTACGCCAGGGATTGCCTTTTCTATAGTAAATTATTCAAAAAATTATTTTATACTGTCGCAAATTTTAAATACGCCAGGGATTGCCTTTTCTACAGTAAATTTTTCAAAATATTAATTTTGTACTGTCGCAAATTTTAAATGCGCCAGGTATTGCCTTTTCTATAGTAAATTATTCAAAAAATAATTTTTTACTGTCGCAAATTTTAAGTGCGCCAGGGATTGCCTTTTCCATAGTAAATTATGCAAAAAATAATTTTTTACTGTCGCAAATTTTAATTGCGCCAGGGATTGCCTTTTCTACAGTAAATTTTTCAAAAAATAATTTTTTACTATCGCAAATTTTAATTACGCCAGGGATTGCCTGTTCTGTAGTAAATTATTCAAAAAATAATTTTCTACTGTCGCAAATTTTAATTGCGCCAGGGATTACCTTTTCTATAGTAAATTATTCAAAAAATAATTTTCAACTGTCGCAAATTTTAATTACGCCAGGGATTGCCTTTTCTATAGTAAATTATTCAAAAAATAATTGTTTACTGTCGCAAATTTTAATTACGCCAGGGATTGCCTTTTCTATAGTAAATTAATCAAAAAATAATTTTCAACTGTCGCAAATTTTAATTACGCCAGGGATTGCCTTTTCTATAGTAAATTATTCAAAAAATAATTTTTTACTGTCGCAAATTTCAAATCCGCCAGGGATTGCCTTTTCTATAGTAAATTATTCAAAAAATAATTTTTTACTATCGCAAGTTTTAATTGCGCCAAGTATTGCCTTTTCTATAGTAAATTATTCAAAAAATAATTTTCAACTGTCGCAAATTTCAAATCCGCCAGGGATTGCCTTTTCTATAGTAAATTATTCAAAAAATAATTTTCAACTGTCGCAACTTTTAATTGCGCCAGGGATTGCCTTTTCTATAGTAAATTATTCAAAAAATAATTTTTAACTGTCGCAAATTTTAATTACGCCAGGGATTGCCTTTTCTATAGTAAATTATTCAAAAAATAATTTTTTACTGTCGCAAATTTTAAGTGCGCCAGGGATTGCCTTTTCTATAGTAAATTATGCAAAAAATAATTTTTTACTGTCGCAAATTTTAATTGCGCCAGGGATTGCCTTTTCTACAGTAAATTTTTACTATCGCAAATTTTATTTACGCCAGGGATTGCCTTTTCTATAGTAAATTATTCAAAAAATAATTTTCTACTGTCGCAAATTTTAATTGCGCCAGGGATTGCCTTTTCTATAGTAAATTATTCAAAAAATAATTTTCAACTGTCGCAAATTTTAATTACGCCAGGGATTGCCTTTTCTATAGTAAATTATTCAAAAATAACTTTTTACTGTCGCAAATTTTAAGTACGCCAGGGATTGCCTTTTCTATAGTAAATTATTCAAAAAATAATTTTATACTGTCGCAAATTTTAAATACGCCAGGGATTGCCTTTTCTACAGTAAATTTTTCAAAATATTGATTTTTTACTGTCGCAATTTTAAGTGCGCCAGGGATTGCCTTTTCTATAGTAAATTATTCAAAAAATAATTGTTTACTGTCGCAAATTTTAATTACGCCAGGGATTGCCTTTTCTATAGTAAATTATTCAAAAAATAATTTTATACTGTCGCAAATTTTAAATACGCCAGGGATTGCTTTTTCTACAGTAAATTTTTCAAAATATTAATTTTTTACTGTCGCAAATTTTAAATACGCCAGGTATTGCCTTTTCTATAGTAAATTATTCAAAAAATAATTTTTTACTGTCGCAAATTTTAAGTGCGCCAGGGATTGCCTTTTCCATAGTAAATTATGCAAAAAATAATTTTTTACTGTCGCAAATTTTAATTGCGCCAGGGATTGCCTTTTCTACAGTAAATTTTTCAAAAAATAATTTTTTACTATCGCAAATTTTAATTACGCCAGGGATTGCCTGTTCTATAGTAAATTATTCAAAAAATAATTTTCTACTGTCGCAAATTTTAATTGCGCCAGGGATTGCCTTTTCTATAGTAAATTATTCAAAAAATAATTTTCAACTGTCGCAAATTTTAATTACGCCAGGGATTGCCTTTTCTATAGTAAATTATTCAAAAAATAATTGTTTACTGTCGCAAATTTTAATTACGCCAGGGATTGCCTTTTCTATAGTAAATTATTCAAAAAATAATTTTCTACTGTCGCAAATTTTAATTACGCCAGGGATTGCCTTTTCTATAGTAAATTATTCAAAAAATAATTTTTTACTGTCGCAAATTTTAAGTGCGCCAAGGATTGCCTTTTCTATAGTAAATTATTCAAAAAATAATTTTTTACTGTCGCAAATTTTAATTACACCAGGGATTGCCTTTTCTATAGTAAATTATTCAAAAAATAATTTTATACTGTCGCAAATTTTAAATACGCCAGGGATTGCCTTTTCTACAGTAAATTTTTCAAAATATTAATTTTTTACTGTCGCCAATTTTAAATACGCCAGGGATTGCCTTTTCTATAGTAAATTATTCAAAAAATAATTTTATACTGTCGCAAATTTTAATTACGCCAGGGATTGCCTTTTCTATAGTAAATTATTCAAAAAATAATTTTCAACTGTCGCAAATTTTAATTGCGCCAGGGATTGCCTTTTCTATAGTAAATTATTCAAAAAATAATTTTTTACTGTCGCAAATTTCAAATCCGCCAGGGATTGCCTTTTCTATAGTAAATTATTCAATAAATAATTTTTTACTGTCGCAAATTTTAATTACGCCAGGTATTGCCTTTTCTATAGTAAATTATTCAAAAAATAATTTTCAACTGTCGCAAATTTCAAATCCGCCAGGGATTGCCTTTTCTATAGTAAATTATTCAAAAAATAATTTTCAACTGTCGCAAATTTTAATTGCGCCAGGGATTGCCTTTTCTATAGTAAATTATTCAAAAAATAATTTTATACTGTCGCAAATTTTAATTACGCCAGGTATTGCCTTTTCTATAGTAAATTATTCAAAAAATAATTTTCAACTGTCGCAAATTTTAATTACGCCAGGGATTGCCTTTTCTATAGTAAATTATTCAAAAAATAATTTTTTACTGTCGCAAATTTCAAATCCGCCAGGGATTGCCTTTTCTATAGTAAATTACTCAAAAAATATTTTTTTACTGTCGCAAATTTTAATTACGCCAGGGATTGCCTTTTCTATAGTAAATTTTGCAAAAAAATAATTTTCTACTGTCGCAATTTTTAATTACGCCAGGGATTGCCTTTTCTATAGTAAATTATTCAAAAAATAATTTTCTACTGTCGCAAATTTTAATAACGCCAGGGATTGCCTTTTCTATAGTAAATTATTCAAAAAATATTTTTTTACTGTCGCAAATTTTAAGTGCGCCAGGGATTGCCTTTTCTATAGTAAATTATGCAAAAAATAATTTTTTACTGTCGCAAATTTTAATTGCGCCAGGGATTGCCTTTTCTACAGTAAATTTTTCAAAAAATAATTTTTTACTGTCGCAAATTTTAAATACGCCAGGGATTGCCTTTTCTATAGTAAATTATTCAAAAAAATAATTTTTTACTGTCGCAAATTTCAAATCCGCCAGGGATTGCCTTTTCTATAGTAAATTATTCAAAAAATAATTTTTTACTGTCGCAAATTTTAAATACGACAGGGATTGCCTTTTCTACAGTAAATTATTCAAAAATAATTTTTTACTGTCGCAAATTTTAAGTACGCCAGGGATTGCCTTTTCTATAGTAAATTATTCAAAAAATAATTTTCAACTGTCGCAAATTTTAATTACGCCAGGGATTGCCTTTTCTATAGTAAATTATTCAAAAAATAATTTTCAACTGTCGCAAATTTTAATTACGCCAGGGATTGCCTTTTCTATAATAAATTATTCAAAAAATAATCTTTTACTGTCGCAAATTTCAAATCCGCCAGGGATTGCCTTTTCTATAGTAAATTATTCAAAAAATAATTTTCTACTGTTGCAAATTTTAATTACGCCAGGATTGCCTTTTCTATAGTAAATTATTCAAAAAATAATTTTATACTGTCGCAAATTTTAAATACGCCAGGGATTGCCTTTTCTATAGTAAATTATTCAAAAAATAATTTTTTACTGTCGCAAATTTTAATTACGCCAGGGATTGCCTTTTCTATAGTAAATTATTCAAAAAATAATTTTTTACTGTCGCAAATTTTAATTACGCCAGGGATTGCCTTTTCTATAGTAAATTATTCAAAAAATAATTTTTTACTGTCGCAAATTTTAAATACGCCAGGTATTGCCTTTTCTATAGTAAATTATTCAAAAAATAATTTTTTACTGTCGCAAATTTCAAATCCGCCAGGGATTGCCTTTCTATAGTAAATTATTCAAAAAATAATTTTTTACTGTCGCAAATTTTAAATACGCCAGGGATGGCCTTTCTACAGTAAATTATTCAAAAATAATTTTTTACTGTCGCAAATTTTAAGTGCGCCAGGGATTGCCTTTTCTATAGTAAATTATTCAAAAAATAATTTTCAACTGTCGCAAATTTTAATTACGCCAGGGATTGCCTTTTCTATAGTAAATTATTCAAAAAATAATTTTCAACTGTCGCAATTTTAATTACGCCAGGTATTGCCTTTTCTATAATAAATTATTCAAAAAATAATTTTTTACTGTCGCAAATTTCAAATCCGCCAGGGATTGCCTTTTTTATAGTAAATTATTCAAAAATAATTTTCTACTGTCGCAAATTTAATTACGCCAGGGATTGCCTTTTCTATAGTAAATTATTCAAAAAATAATTTTATACTGTCGCAAATTTTAAATACGCCAGGGATTGCCTTTTCTATAGTAAATTATTCAAAAAATAATTTTTTACTGTCGCAAATTTTAATTACGCCAGGGATTGCCTTTTCTATAGTAAATTTTGCAAAAAAATAATTTTCTACTGTCGCAATTTTAATTACGCCAGGGATTGCCTTTTCTATAGTAAATTATTCAAAAAATAATTTTCTACTGTCGCAAATTTTAATTACGCCAGGGATTGCCTTTTCTATAGTAAATTATTCAAAAAATAATTTTTACTCTCGCAAATTTAAGTGCGCCAGGGGATTGCCTTTTCTATAGTAAATTATTCAAAAAATAATTTTTTACTGTCGCAAATTTTAATTGCGCCAGGGATTGCCTTTTCTACAGTAAATTTTTCAAAAATAATTTTTTACTGTCGTAAATTTTAAGTGCGCCAGGGATTGCCTTTTCTATAGTAAATTATTCAAAAATTATTTTATACTGTCGCAAATTTTAAGTACGCCAGGGATTGCCTTTTCTATAGTAAATTATTCAAAAAATAATTTTATACTGTCGCAAATTTTAATTACGCCAGGGATTGCCTTTTCTATAGTAAATTATTCAAAAAATAATTTTTTACTGTCGCAAATTTTAAATACGCCAGGGATTGCCTTTTCTATAGTTAAATTATTCAAAAAATAATTTTTTACTGTCGCAAATTTTAAGTGCGCCAGGGATTGCCTTTTCTATAGTAAATTATTCAAAAAATAATTTATTTACTGTCGCAAATTTTAAGTGCGCCAGGGATTGCCTTTTCTATAGTAAATTATTCAAAAAATAATTTTTTAATGTCGCAAATTTTAAATACGCCAGGGATTGCCTTTTCTATAGTAAATTATTCAAAAAATAATTTTTTATTGTCGCAAATTTTAAGTGCGCCAGGGATTGCCTTTTCTATAGTAAATTATTCAAAAAATAATTTTCAACTGTCGCAAATTTTAATTGCGCCAGGGATTGCCTTTTCTATAGTAAATTATTCAAAAATAATTTTCAACTGTCGCAAATTTTAATTACGCCAGGGATTGCCTTTTCTATAGTAAATTTTCAAAAAATAATTTTCAACTGTCGCAAATTTTAATTGCGCCAGGGATTGCCTTTTCTATAGTAAATTATTCAAAAAATAATTTTATACTGTCGCAAATTTTAAATACGCCAGGGATTGCCTTTTCTATAGTAAATTATTCAAAAAATAATTTTCAACTGTCGCAAATTTTAATTACGCCAGGGATTGCCTTTTCTATAGTAAATTATTCAAAAAATAATTTTCAACTGTCGCAAATTTTAATTACGCCAGGTATTGCCTTTTCTATAATAAATTATTCAAAAAATAATTTTTTACTGTCGCAAATTTCAAATCCGCCAGGGATTGCCCTTTTTTATAGTAAATTATTCAAAAATAATTTTCTACTGTCGCAAATTTTAATTGCGCCAGGGATTGCCTTTTCTACAGTAAATTTTTCAAAAAATAATTTTTTACTATCGCAAATTTTAATTACGCCAGGGATTGCCTTTTCTATAGTAAATTATTCAAAAAATAATTTTTTACTGTCGCAAATTTTAATTACGCCAGGGATTGCCTTTTCTATAGTAAATTATTCAACAAATAATTTTTTACTGTCGCAAATTTGAAATACGCCAGGGATTGCCTTTTCTATAGTAAATTATTCAAAAAATAATTTTTTACTGTCGCAAATTTCAAATCCGCCAGGGATTGCCGTTTCTATAGTAAATTATTCAAAAAATAATTTTTTACTGTCGCAAATTTTAAATACGCCAGGGATTGCCTTTTCTACAGTAAATTATTCAAAAAATTATTTTTTACTGTCGCAAATTTTAAGTGCGCCAGGGATTGCTTTTCTATAGTAAATTATTCAAAAAAATAATTTTCAACTGTCGCAAATTTTAATTACGCCAGGATTGCCTTTTCTATAGTAAATTATTCAAAAAATAATTTTCAACTGTCGCAAATTTTAAATACGCCAGGGATTGCCTTTTCTATAATAAATTATTCAAAAAATAATTTCTTACTGTCGCAAATTTCAAATCCGCCAGGGATTTCCTTTTCTATAGTAAATTATTCAAAAAATAATTTTCTACTGTCGCACATTTTAATTAAGCCAGGGATTGCCTTTTCTATAGTAAATTATTCAAAAAATAATTTTATACTGTCGCAAATTTTAAATACGCCAGGGATTGCCTTTTCTATAGTAAATTATTCAAAAAATAATTTTCTACTGTCGCAAATTTTAATTACGCCAGGGATTGCTTTTTCTATAGTAAATTATTCAAAAAATAATTTTTTACTCTCGCAAATTTTAAGTGCGCCAGGGATTGCCTTTTCTATAGTAAATTATTCAAAAAATAATTTTTTACTGTCGCAAATTTTAATTGCGCCAGGGATTGCCTTTTCTACAGAAAAATTTTTCAAAAAATAATATCTTACTGTCGTAAATTTTAAGTGCGCCAGGGATTGCCTTTTCTATAGTAAATTATTCAAAAAATTATTTTCAACTGTCGCAAATTTTAATTACGCCAGGGATTGCCTTTTCTATAGTAAATTATTCAAAAAATAATTTTTTACTGTCGCAAATTTTAAATATCCCAGGGATTGCCTTTTCTATAGTAAATTATTCAAAAAATAATTTTATACTGTCGCAAATTTTAAGTACGCCAGGGATTGCCTTTTCTATAGTAAATTATTCAAAAAATAATTTTATGCTGTCGCAAATTTTAATTACGCCAGGGATTGCCTTTTCTATAGTAAATTATTCAAAAAATAATTTTTTACTGTCGCAAATTTTAAATACGCCAGGATTGCCTTTTCTATAGTAAATTATTCAAAAAATAATTTTTTACTGTCGCAAATTTTAAGTGCGCCAGGGATTGCCTTTTCTATAGTAAATTATGCAAAAAATAATTTTTTACTGTCGCAAATTTTAATTGCGCCAGGGATTGCCTTTTCTACAGTAAATTTTTCAAAAAATAATTTTTACTATCGCAAATTTTAATTACGCCAGGGATTGCCTTTTCTATAGTAAATTATTCAAAAAATAATTTTTTACTGTCGCAAATTTTAATTACGCCAGGGATTGCCTTTCTATAGTAAATTATTCAACAAATAATTTTTTTACTGTCGCAAATTTGAAATACGCCAGGGATTGCCTTTTCTATAGTAAATTATTCAAAAAATAATTTTTTACTGTCGCAAATTTCAAATCCGCCAGGGATTGCCGTTTCTATAGTAAATTATTCAAAAAATAATTTTTTACTGTCGCAAATTTAAATACGCCAGGGATTGCCTTTTCTATAGTAAATTATTCAAAAATATTTTTTTACTGTCGCAAATTTTAATTACGCCAGGGATTGCCTTTTCTATAGGTAAATTTTGCAAAAAAATAATTTTCTACTGTCGCAATTTTTAATTACGCCAGGGATTGCCTTTTCTATAGTAAATTATTCAAAAAATAATTTTCTACTGTCGCAAATTTTAATACGCCAGGGATTGCCTTTTCTATAGTAAATTATTCAAAAATATTTTTTTACTGTCGCAAATTTTAAGTGCGCCAGGGATTGCCTTTTCTATAGTAAATTATGCAAAAAATAATTTTTTACTGTCGCAAATTTTAATTGCGCCAGGGATTGCCTTTTCTACAGTAAATTATTCAAAAAATAATTTTTTACTGTCGCAAATTTTAAATACGCCAGGGATTGCCTTTTCTATAGTAAATTATTCAAAAAATAATTTTTTACTGTCGCAAATTTCAAATCCGCCAGGGATTGCCTTTTCTATAGTAATTATTCAAAAAATAATTTTTTACTGTCGCAAATTTTAAATACGCCAGGGATTGCCTTTTCTACAGTAAATTATTCAAAAAATAATTTTTTACTGTCGCAAATTTTAAGTGCGCCAGGGATTGCCTTTTCTATAGTAAATTATTCAAAAAATAATTTTCAACTGTCGCAAATTTTAATTACGCCAGGGATTGCCTTTTCTATAGTAAATTATTCAAAAAATTATTTTCAACTGTCGCAAATTTTAATTACGCCAGGGATTGCCTTTTCTATAATAAATTATTCAAAAATAATTTTTTACTGTCGCAAATTTCAAATCCGCCAGGGATTGCCTTTTCTATAGTAAATTATTCAAAAAATAATTTCAACTGTTGCAAATTTTAATTACGCCAGGGATTGCCTTTTCTATAGTAAATTATTCAAAAAATAATTTTATACTGTCGCAAATTTTAAATACGCCAGGGATTGCCTTTTCTATAGTAAATTATTCAAAAAATAATTTTTACTGTCGCAAATTTTAATTACGCCAGGGATTGCCTTTTCTATAGTAAATTATTCAAAAATAATTTTTTACTGTCGCAAATTTTAATTACGCCAGGGATTGCCTTTTCTATAGTAAATTATTCAAAAAATAATTTTTTACTGTCGCAAATTTAAATACGCCAGGTATTGCCTTTTCTATAGTAAATTATTCAAAAAATAATTTTTTACTGTCGCAAATTTCAAATCCGCCAGGGATTGCCCTTTCTATAGTAAATTATTCAAAAAATAATTTTTTACTGTCGCAAATTTTAAATACGCCAGGGATGGCCTTTTCTACAGTAAATTATTCAAAAAATAATTTTTTACTGTCGCAAATTTTAAGTGCGCCAGGGATTGCCTTTTCTATAGTAAATTATTCAAAAAATAATTTTCAACTGTCGCAAATTTTAATTACGCCAGGGATTGCCTTTTCTATAGTAAATTATTCAAAAAATAATTTTCAACTGTCGCAAATTTTAATTACGCCAGGTATTGCCTTTTCTATAATAAATTATTCAAAAATAATTTTTTACTGTCGCAAATTTCAAATCCGCCAGGGATTGCCTTTTTTATAGTAAATTATTCAAAAAATAATTTCTACTGTCGCAAATTTTAATTACGCCAGGATTGCCTTTTCTATAGTAAATTATTCAAAAAATAATTTTATATTGTCGCAAATTTTAAATACGCCAGGGATTGCCTTTTCTATAGTAAATTATTCAAAAAATAATTTTTTTACTGTCGCAAATTTTAATTACGCCAGGGATTGCCTTTTCTATAGTAAATTTTGCAAAAAAATAATTTTCTACTGTCGCAAATTTTAATTACGCCAGGGATTGCCTTTTCTATAGTAAATTATTCAAAAAATAATTTTCTACTGTCGCAAATTTTTAATTACGCCAGGATTGCCTTTTCTATAGTAAATTATTCAAAAATAATTTTTTACTCTCGCAAATTTTAAGTGCGCCAGGGATTGCCTTTTCTATAGTAAATTATTCAAAAAATAATTTTTTACTGTCGCAAATTTTAATTGCGCCAGGGATTGCCTTTTCTACAGTAAATTTTTCAAAAAATAATTTTATACTGTCGTAAATTTTAAGTGCGCCAGGGATTGCCTTTTCTATAGTAAATTATTCAAAAAAATTATTTTATACTGTCGCAAATTTTAAGTACGCCAGGGATTGCCTTTTCTATAGTAAATTATTCAAAAAATAATTTTATACTGTCGCAAATTTTAATTACGCCAGGGATTGCCTTTTCTATAGTAAATTATTCAAAAAATAATTTTTTACTGTCGCAAATTTTAAATACGCCAGGGATTGCCTTTTTCTATAGTAAATTATTCAAAAAATAATTTTTTACTGTCGCAAATTTTAAGTGCGCCAGGGATTGCCTTTTCTATAGTAAATTATTCAAAAAATAATTTTTTTACTGTCGCAAATTTTAAGTGCGCCAGGGATTGCCTTTTCTATAGTAAATTATTCAAAAAATAATTTTTTAATGTCGCAAATTTTAAATACGCCAGGGATTGCCTTTTCTATAGTAAATTATTCAAAAAATAATTTTTATTGTCGCAAATTTTAAGTGCGCCAGGGATTGCCTTTTCTATAGTAAATTATTCAAAAAATAATTTTCAACTGTCGCAAATTTTAATTGCGCCAGGGATTGCCTTTTCTATAGTAAATTATTCAAAAAATAATTTTCAACTGTCGCAAATTTTAATTACGCCAGGGATTGCCTTTTCTATAGTAAATTTTCAAAAAATAATTTTCAACTGTCGCAAATTTTAATTGCGCCAGGGATTGCCTTTTCTATAGTAAATTATTCAAAAAATAATTTTATACTGTCGCAAATTTTAAATACGCCAGGGATTGCCTTTTCTATAGTAAATTATTCAAAAAATAATTTTCAACTGTCGCAAATTTTAATTACGCCAGGGATTGCCTTTTCTATAGTAAATTATTCAAAAATAATTTTCAACTGTCGCAAATTTAATTACGCCAGGTATTGCCTTTTCTATAATAAATTATTCAAAAAATAATTTTTTACTGTCGCAAATTTCAAATCCGCCAGGGATTGCCTTTTTTATAGTAAATTATTCAAAACATAATTTTCTACTGTCGCAAATTTAATTGCGCCAGGGATTGCCTTTTCTACAGTAAATTTTTCAAAAAATAATTTTTACTATCGCAAATTTTAATTACGCCAGGGATTGCCTTTTCTATAGTAAATTATTCAAAAAATAATTTTTTACTGTCGCAAATTTTAATTACGCCAGGGATTGCCTTTTCTATAGTAAATTATTCAACAAATAATTTTTTACTGTCGCAAATTTGAAATACGCCAGGGATTGCCTTTTCTATAGTAAATTATTCAAAAAATAATTTCTTACTGTCGCACATTTTAATTAAGCCAGGGATTGCTCTTTTCTATAGTAAATTATTCAAAAAATAATTTTATACTGTCGCAAATTTTAAATACGCCAGGGATTGCCTTTTCTATAGTAAATTATTCAAAAATAATTTTCTACTGTCGCAAATTTTTAATTACGCCAGGGATTGCTTTTTCTATAGTAAATTATTCAAAAATAATTTTTTACTCTCGCAAATTTTAAGTGCGCCAGGGATTGCCTTTTCTATAGTAAATTATTCAAAAAATAATTTTTTACTGTCGCAAATTTTAATTGCGCCAGGGATTGCCTTTTCTACAGAAAATTTTTCAAAAAATAATATTTTACTGTCGTAAATTTTAAGTGCGCCAGGGATTGCCTTTTCTATAGTAAATTATTCAAAAAATTATTTTCAACTGTCGCAAATTTTAATTACGCCAGGGATTGCCTTTTCTATAGTAATTATTCAAAAAATAATTTTTTACTGTCGCAAATTTTAAATATCCCAGGGATTGCCTTTTCTATAGTAAATTATTCAAAAAATAATTTTATACTGTCGCAAATTTTAAGTACGCCAGGGATTGCCTTTTCTATAGTAAATTATTCAAAAAATAATTTTATGCTGTCGCAAATTTTAATTACGCCAGGGATTGCCTTTTCTATAGTAAATTATTCAAAAAATAATTTTTTACTGTCGCAAATTTTAAATACGCCAGGGATTGCCTTTTCTATAGTAAATTATTCAAAAAATAATTTTTTACTGTCGCAAATTTTAAGTGCGCCAGGGATTGCCTTTTCTATAGTAAATTATGCAAAAAATAATTTTTTACTGTCGCAAATTTTAATTGCGCCAGGGATTGCCTTTTCTACAGTAAATTTTTCAAAAAATAATTTTTTACTATCGCAAATTTTAATTACGCCAGGGATTGCCTTTTCTATAGTAAATTATTCAAAAAATAATTTTTTACTGTCGCAAATTTTAATTACGCCAGGGATTGCCTTTTCTATAGTAAATTATTCAACAAATAATTTTTTACTGTCGCAAATTTGAAATACGCCAGGGATTGCCCTTTTCTATAGTAAATTATTCAAAAAATAATTTTTTACTGTCGCAAATTTCAAATCCGCCAGGGATTGCCGTTTCTATAGTAAATTATTCAAAAAATAATTTTTTACTGTCGCAAATTTTAAATACGCCAGGGATTGCCTTTTCTACAGTAAATTATTCAAAAAATTATTTTTTACTGTCGCAAATTTTAAGTGCGCAGGGATTGCCTTTTCTATAGTAAATATTCAAAAAATAATTTTCAACTGTCGCAAATTTTAATTACGCCAGGGATTGCCTTTTCTATAGTAAATTATTCAAAAATAATTTTCAACTGTCGCAAAATTTTACATACGCCAGGGATTGCCTTTTCTATAATAAATTATTCAAAAAATAATTTCTTACTGTCGCAAATTTCAAATCCGCCAGGGGGATTGCCTTTTTCTATAGTAAATTATTCAAAAAATAATTTTCTACTGTCGCACATTTTAATTAAGCCAGGGATTGCCTTTTCTATAGTAAATTATTCAAAAAATAATTTTATACTGTCGCAAATTTTAAATACGCCAGGGATTGCCTTTTCTATAGTAAATTATTCAAAAAATAATTTTTTACTGTCGCAAATTTTAATTACGCCAGGGATTGCATTTTCTATAGTAAATTTTGCAAAAAAAATAATTTTCTACTGTCGCAAATTTTAATTACGCCAGGGTTTGCCTTTTCTATAGTAAATTATTCAAAAAATAATTTTCTACTGTCGCAAATTTTAATTACGCCAGGGATTGCCTTTTCTATAGTAAATTATTCAAAAAATAATTTTTTACTGTCGCAAATTTTAAGTGCGCCAGGGATTGCTTTCTATAGTAAATTATTCAAAAATAATTTTCAACTGTCGCAAATTTTAATTGCGCCAGGGGATTGCCTTTTCTACAGTAAATTTTTCAAAAATAATTTTTTACTGTCGTAAATTTTAAGTGCGCCCGGGTTGCCTTTTCTATAGTAAATTATTCAAAAATAATTTTATACTGTCGCAAATTTTAAGTGCACCAAGGATTGCCTTTTCTATAGTAAATATTCAAAAAATAATTTTATACTGTCGCAAATTTTAATTACGCCAGGGATTGCCTTTTCTATAGTAAATTATTCAAAAAATAATTTTTTACTGTCGCAAATTTTAATTACGCCAGGGATTGCCTTTTCTATAGTAAATTATTCAAAAAATAATTTTTTACTGTCGCAAATTTTAATTACGCCAGGGATTGCCTTTTCTATAGTAAATTATTCAAAAAATAATTTTTTACTGTCGCAAATTTTAAATACGCCAGGGATTGCCTTTTCTATAGTAAATTATTCAAAAATAATTTTTTACTGTCGCAAATTTCAAATCCGCCAGGATTGCCTTTCTATAGTAAATTATTCAAAAATAATTTTTTACTGTCGCAAATTTTAAATACGCCAGGGATTGCCTTTTTCTACAGTAAATTATTCAAAAAATAATTTTTTACTGTCGCAAATTTTAAGTGCGCCAGGGATTGCCTTTTCTATAGTAAATTATTCAAAAAAATAATTTTCAACTGTCGCAAATTTTAATTACGCCAGGATTGCCTTTTCAATAGTAAATTATTCAAAAAATAATTTTCAACTGTCGCAAATTTTAATTACGCCAGGTATTGCCTTTTCTATAATAAATTATTCAAAAATAATTTTTTACTGTCGCAAATTTCAAATCCGCCAGGGATTGCCTTTTTTATAGTAAATTATTCAAAAAATAATTTTCTACTGTCGCAAATTTTAATTACGCCAGGGATTGCCTTTTCTATAGTAAATTATTCAAAAAATAATTTTATACTGTCGCAAATTTTAAATACGCCAGGGATTGCCTTTTCTATAGTAAATTATTCAAAAATAATTTTTTACTGTCGCAAATTTAATTACGCCAGGGATTGCCTTTTCTATAATAAATTTTGCAAAAAAATAATTTTCCTACTGTCGCAAATTTTAATTACGCCAGGATTGCCTTTCTATAGTAAATTATTCAAAAAATAATTTTCTACTGTCGCAAATTTTAATTACGCCAGGGATTGCTTTTTCTTGTAGTAAATTATTCAAAAAATAATTTTTTACTCTCGCAAATTTTAAGTGCGCCAGGGATTGCCTTTTCTATAGTAAATTATTCAAAAAATAATTTTTTACTGTCGCAAATTTTAATTGCGGCAGGGATTGCCTTTTCTACAGAAAATTTTTCAAAAAATAATATTTTACTGTCGTAAATTTTAAGTGCGCCAGGGATTGCCTTTTCTATAGTAAATTATTCAAAAAATTATTTTCAACTGTCGCAAATTTTAATTACGCCAGGGATTGCCTTTTCTATAGTAAATTATTCAAAAAATAATTTTTTACTGTCGCAAATTTTAAATATCCCAGGGATTGCCTTTTCTATAGTAAATTATTCAAAAAATAATTTTATACTGTCGCAAATTTTAAGTACGCCAGGATTGCCTTTTCTATAGTAAATTATTCAAAAAATAATTTTTTTACTGTCGCAAATTTAAGTGCGCCAGGGATTGCCTTTTCTATAGTAAATTATTCAAAAAATAATTTTTTAATGTCTCAAATTTTAAATACGCCAGGGATTGCCTTTTCTATAGTAAATTATTCAAAAAATAATTTTTTACTGTCGCAAATTTAAAGTGCGCCAGGGATTGCCTTTTCTATAGTAAATTATTCAAAAAATAATTTTCAACTGTCGCAAATTTTAATTGCGCAGGGATTGCCTTTTCTATAGTAAATTATTCAAAAAATAATTTTCAACTGTCGCAAATTTTAATTGCGCCAGGGATTGCCTTTTCTATAGTAAATTATTCAAAAAATAATTTTCAACTGTCGCAAATTTTAATTGCGCCAGGGATTGCCTTTTCTATAGTAAATTATTCAAAAAATAATTTTATACTGTCGCAAATTTTAAATACGCCAGGGATTGCCTTTTCTATAGTAAATTATTCAAAAAATAATTTTATACTGTCGCAAATTTCAAATCCGCCAGGGATTGCCTTTTCTATAGTAAATTATTCAAAAAATAATTTTTTACTGTCGCAAATTTTAATTACGCCAGGTATTGCCTTTTCTATAGTAAATTATTCAAAAAATAATTTTCAACTGTCGCAAATTTTAATTACGCCAGGGATTGCCTTTTCTATAGTAAATTATTCAAAAAATAATTTTTTACTTTCGCAAATTTCAAATCCGCCAGGATTGCCTTTTCTATAGTAAATTATTCAAAAAATAATTTTTTACTGTCGCAAATTTTAATTACGCCAGGGATTTCCTTTTCTATAGTAAATTTTGCAAAAAAAATATTTCTACTGTCCGCAAATTTTAATTACGCCAGGGATTGCCTTTTCTACAGTAAATTATTCAAAAAATTATTTTTTACTGTCGCAAATTTTAAGTGCGCCAGGATTGCCTTTTCTATAGTAAAATTATTCAAAAAATAATTTTCAACTGTCGCAAATTTTAATTACGCAGGGATTGCCTTTTCTATAGTAAATTATTCAAAAATAATTTTTCAACTGTCGCAAATTTTAATTACGCCAGGGATTGCCTTTTCTATAATAAATTATTCAAAAAATAATTTCTTACTGTCGCAAATTTCAAATCCGCCAGGGATTGCCTTTTCTATAGTAAATTATTCAAAAAATAATTTTCTACTGTCGCACATTTTAATTAAGCCAGGGATTGCCTTTTCTATAGTAAATTATTCAAAAAATAATTTTATACTGTCGCAAATTTTAAATACGCCAGGGATTGCCTTTTCTATAGTAAATTATTGAAAAAATAATTTTTTACTGTCGCAAATTTTAATTACGCCAGGATTGCATTTTCTATAGTAAATTTTGCAAAAAAAATAATTTTCTACTGTCGCAAATTTTAATTACGCCAGGGATTGCTTTTCTATAGTAAATTATTCAAAAAAATAATTTTCTACTGTCGCAAATTTTAATTACGCCAGGGATTGCCTTTTCTATAGTAAATTATTCAAAAAATAATTTTTTACTGTCGCAAATTTTAAGTGCGCCAGGGATTGCCTTTTCTATAGTAAATTATTCAAAAAATAATTTTCAACTGTCGCAAATTTTAATTACGCCAGGGATTGCCTTTTCTACAGTAAATTTTTCAAAAATAATTTTTTTACTGTCGCAAATTTAAGTGCGCCAGGGATTGCCTTTTCTATAGTAAATTATTCAAAAAATAATTTTCAACTGTCGCAAATTTTAATTACGCCAGGGATTGCCTTTTTCTATAGTAAATTATTCAAAAAATAATTTTTTACTGTCGCAAATTTTAAATATCCCAGGGATTGCCTTTTCTATAGTAAATTATTCAAAAAATAATTTTATACTGTCCCAAATTTTAATTACGCCAGGGATTGCCTTTTCTATAGTAAATTATTAAAAAAATAATTTTATACTGTCGCAATTTTAATTACGCCAGGATTGCCTTTTCTATAGTAAATTATTCAAAAAATAATTTTTTACTGTCGCAAATTTTAATACGCCAGGGATTGCCTTTTCTATAGTAAATTATTCAAAAAATAATTTTTTACTGTCGCAAATTTTAAGTGCGCCAGGGATTGCCTTTTCTATAGTAAATTATTCAAAAAATAATTTTTTACTGTCGCAAATTTTAAGTGCGCCAGGATTGCCTTTTCTATAGTAAATTATTCAAAAAATAATTTTTTACTATCGCAAATTTTAAATACGCCAGGGATTGCCTTTTCTATAGTAAATTATTAAAAAAAATAATTTTTTACTGTCGCAAATTTTAAGTGCGCCAGGGATTGCCTTTTCGATAGTAAATTATTCAAAAAATAATTTTCAACTGTCGCAAATTTTAATTGCGCCAGGGATTGCCTTTTCTATAGTAAATTATTCAAAAAATAATTTTCAACTGTCGCAAATTTAATTGCGCCAGGATTGCCTTTTCTATAGTAAATTATTCAAAAAATAATTTTATACTGTCGCAAATTTTAAATACGCCAGGGATTGCCTTTTCTATAGTAAATTATTCAAAAAATAATTTTCAACTGTCGCAAATTTTAATTACGCCAGGGATTGCCTCTTCTATAATAAATTATTCAAAAAATAATTTTTTACTGTCGCAAATTTCAAATCCGCCAGGGATTGCCTTTTCTATAGTAAATTATTCAAAAAATAATTTTCTACTGTCGCAAATTTTAATTGCGCCAGGGATTGCCTTTTCTATAGTAAATTATTAAAAAATAATTTTTTTACTGTCGCAAATTTTAAGTGCGCCAGGGATTGCCTTTTGGATAGTAAATTATTCAAAAAATAATTTTCAACTGTCGCAAATTTTAATTGCGCCAGGGATTGCCTTTTCTATAGTAAATTATTCAAAAAATAATTTTCAACTGTCGCAAATTTTAATTGCGCCAGGGATTGCCTTTTCTATAGTAAATTATTCAAAAAATAATTTTATACTGTCGCAAATTTTAATACGCCAGGGATTGCCTTTTCTATAGTAAATTATTCAAAAAATAATTTTCTACTGTCGCAAATTTCAAATCCGCCAGGGATTGCCTTTTCTATAGTAAATAATTCAAAAAATTATTTTCTACTGTCGCAAATTTTAATTACGCCAGGGATTGCCTTTTCTATAGTAAATTATTCAAAAAATAATTTTCTACTGTCGCAAATTTTAATTACGCCAGGGATTGCCTTTTCTATAGTAAATTATTCAAAAAATAATTTTTTACTATCGCAAATTTCAAATCCGCCAGGGATTGCTTTTTCTATAGTAAATTATTCAAAATATTAATTTTTTACTGTCGCAAATTTTAATTACGCCAGGGATTGCCTTTTCTATATTAAATTATTCAAAAAATAATTTTCTACTGTCGCAAATTTCTATTACGCCAGGATTGCCTTTTCTATAGTAAATTTTTCTAAAAATAATTTTTTACTGTCGCAAATTTTAAATATCCCAGGGATTGCCTTTTCTATAGTAAATTATTCAAAAAATAATTTTTTACTATCGCAAATTTCAAATCCGCCAGGGATTGCCTTTTCTATAGTAAATTATTCAAAATATTAATTTTTTACTGTCGCAAATTTTAATTACGCCAGGGATTGCCTTTTCTATATTAAATTATTCAAAAAATAATTTTCTACTGTCGCAAATTTTAATTACGCCAGGGATTGCCTTTTCTATAGTAAATTATTCAAAAAATAATTTTTTACTATCGCAAATTTCAAATCCGCCAGGGATTGCCTTTTCTATAGTAAATTATTCAAAAAATAATTTTCAACTGTCGCAAATTTTAATTACGCCAGGGATTGCCTTTTCTATAGTAAATTATTCAAAAAATAATTTTATACTGTCGCAAATTTTAATTACGCCAGGGATTGCCTTTTCTATAGTAAAATTATTCAAAAAATAATTTTTTACTGTCGCAAATTTTAAATACGCCAGGGATTGCCTTTTCTATAGTAAATTATTCAAAAAATAATTTTTTACTGTCGCAAATTTTAAGTGCGCCAGGGATAGCCTTTTCTATAGTAAATTATTCAAAAAATAATTTTTTACTGTCCGCAAATTTTAAGTGCGCCAGGGATTGCCTTTTCTATAGTAAATTATTCAAAAAATAATTTTTTACTTTCGCAAATTTTAAATACGCCAGGGATTGCCTTTTCTATAGTAAATTATTCAAAAAATAATTTTTTACTTTCGCAAATTTAAGTGCGCCAGGGATTGCCTTTTCTATAGTAAATTATTCAAAAAATAATTTTCAACTGTCGCAAATTTTAATTGCGCCAGGGATTGCCTTTTCTATAGTAAATTATTCAAAAAATAATTTTCAACTGTCGCAAATTTTAATTTCGCCAGGGATTGCCTTTTCTATAGTAAATTATTCAAAAAATAATTTCATACTGTCGCAAATTTTAAATACGCGAGGGATTGCCTTTTCTATAGTAAATTATTCAAAAAATAATTTTCAACTGTCGCAAATTTTAATTACGCCAGGGATTGCCTTTTCTATAGTAAATTATGCAAAAAATAATTTTCTACTGTCGCAAATTTCAAATCCGCCAGGGATTGCCTTTTCTATAGTAAATAATTCAAAAAATAATTTTCTACTGTCGCAAATTTTAATTACGCCAGGGATTGCCTTTTCTATAGTAAATTATTGAAAAAATAATTTTCTACTGTCGCAAATTTTAATTACGCCAGGGATTGCCTTTCCTATAGTAAATTATTCAAAAAATAATTTTTTACTGTCGCAAATTTTAAATACGCCAGGGATTGCCTTTTCTATAGTAAATAATTCAAAAAATAATTTTCTACTGTCGCAAATTTTAATTACGCCAGGATTGCCTTTTCTATAGTAAATTATTGAAAAAATAATTTTCTACTGTCGCAAATTTTAATTACGCCAGGGATTGCCTTTCCTATATTAAATTATTCAAAAAATAATTTTCTACTGTCGCAAATTTTAATTACGCCAGGGATTGCCTTTTCTATAGTAAATAATTCAAAAAATAATTTTCTACTGTCGCAAATTTTAATTACGCCAGGGATTGCCTTTTCTATAGTAAATTATTGAAAAAATAATTTTCTACTGTCGCAAATTTTAATTACGCCAGGGATTGCCTTTCCTATAGTAAATTATTCAAAAAATAATTTTCAACTGTCGCAAATTTTAATTACGCCAGGGATTGCCTTTTCTATAGTAAATTATGCAAAAAATAATTTTCTACTGTCGCAAATTTCAAATCCGCCAGGGATTGCCTTTTCTATAGTAAATAATTCAAAAAATAATTTTCAACTGTCGCAAATTTTAATTGCGCCAGGGATTGCCTTTTCTATAGTAAATTATTCAAAAAATAATTTCATACTGTCGCAAATTTTAAATACGCGAGGGATTGCCGTTTCTATAGTAAATTATTCAAAAAATAATTTTCAACTGTCGCAAATTTTAATTACGCCAGGGATTGTCTTTTCTATAGTAAATTATGCAAAAAATAATTTTCTACTGTCGCAAATTTCAATCCGCCAGGGATTGCCTTTTCTATAGTAAATAATTCAAAAATAATTTTCTACTGTCGCAAATTTTAATTACGCCAGGGATTGCCTTTTCTATAGTAAATTATTCAAAAAATAATTTTCTACTGTCGCAAATTTTAATTACGCCAGGGATTGCCTTTCCTATAGTAAATTATTCAAAAAATAATTTTTTACTATCGCAAATTTTCAAATCCGCCAGGGATTGCTTTTTCTATAGTAAATTATTCAAAATATTAATTTTTTACTGTCGCAAATTTTAATTAACGCCAGGGATTGCCTTTTCTATAGTAAATTATTCAAAAAATAACTTTCTACTGTCGCAAATTTTAATTACGCCAGGGATTGCCTTTTCTATAGTAAATTATTCAAAAAATAATTTTTTACTATCGCAAATTTCAAATCGCCAGGGATTGCCTTTTCTATAGTAAATTATTCAAAAAATAATTTTCTACTGTCGCAAGTTTTAATTACGCCAGGGATTGCCTTTTCTATATTAAATTATTCAAAAAATAATTTTCTACTGTCGCAAATTTTAATTACGCCAGGGATTGCCTTTTCTATAGTAAATTATTCAAAATATTAATTTTTTACTGTCGCAATTTTAATTACGCCGGGGATTGCCTTTTCTATAGTAAATTATTCAAAAAATAATTTTCTACTGTCGCAAATTTTAATTACGCTAGGGATTGCCTTTTCTATAGTAAATTATTCAAAAAATAATTTTATACTGTCACAAATTTTAATTACGTCAGGATTGCCTTTTCTATAGTAAATTATTCAAAAAATAATTTTTTACTATCGCAAATTTCAAATCCGCCAGGGATTGCCTTTTCTATAGTAAATTATTCAAAATATTAATTTTTTTTCTGTCGCAAATTTTAATTACGCCAGGAATTGCCTTTTCTATATTAAATTATTCAAAAAATAATTTTGTACTTTCGCAAATTTTAAGTATCCCAGGGATTGCCTTTTTCTATAGTAAATTATTCAAAAAATAATTTTTTACTGTCGCAAATTTTAAGTGCGCCAGGGATTGCCTTTTCTATAGTAAATTATTCAAAAATAATTTTCTACTGTCGCAAATTTTAATTGCGCCAGGGATTGCCTTTTCTATAGTAAATTATTCAAAAAATAATTTTCAACTGTCGCAAATTTTAATTACGCCAGGGATTGCCTTTTTCTATAGTAAATTATTCAAAAAATAATTTTCAACTGTCGCAAATTTTAATTGCGCCAGGGATTGCCTTTTCTATAGTAAATTATTCAAAAAATAATTTTTTACTGTCGCAAATTTTAAATACGCCAGGGATTGCCTTTTCTATAGTAAATTATTCAAAAAATAATTTTCTACTGTCGCAAATTTTAATTACGCCAGGGATTTCCTTTCTATAGTAAATTATTCAAAAAATAATTTTCTACTGTCGCAAATTTTAATTACGCCAGGGATTGCCTTTTCTATAGTAAATTTTTCAAAAAATAATTTTTTACTGTCGCAAATTTTAAATATCCCAGGGATTGCCTTTTCTATAGTAAATTATTCAAAAAATAATTTTCAACTGTCGCAAATTTTAATTACGCCAGGGATTGCCTTTTCTATAGTAAATTATTCAGGAAATAATTTTATACTGTCGCAAATTTTAAATACGCCAGGGATTGCCTTTTCTATAGTAAATTATTCAAAAATAATTTTTTACTGTCGCAAATTTTTAAGTGCGCCAGGGATTGCCTTTTCTATAGTAAATTTTGCAAAAAAATAATTTTCTACTGTCGCAAATTTTAATTACGCCAGGGATTGCCTTTTCTATAGTAAATTATTCAAAAAATAATGTTTTACTGTGGCAAATTTTAAGTGCGCCAGGGATTGCCTTTTCTATAGTAAATTATTCAAAAAT
>CAWVNZ010001019.1:0-75658 GCA_963930735.1 Dioctria linearis
ATTATTTTTTGAATAATTTACTATAGAAAAGGCAATCCCTGGCGCAATTAAAATTTCCGACAGTAGAAAATTATTTTTTGAATAATTTACTATAGAAAAGGCAATCCCTGGCGTAGTTAAAATTTGCGACAGTTGAAAATAATTTTTTGAATAATTTACTATAGAAAAGGCAATCCCTGGCGTAATTAAAATTTGCGACAGTATAAAATTATTTTTTGAATAATTTACTATAGAAAAGGCAATCCCTGGGCGCACTTAAAATTTGCGACAGTAAAAAATTATTTTTTGAATAATTTACTATAGAAAAGGCAATCCCTGGCGCACTTAAAATTTGCGACAGTAAAAAATTATTTTTTGAATAATTTACTATAGAAGAGGCAATCCATGGCGTAATTAAAATTTGCGACAGTATAAAATTTTTTTTTTAATAATTTACTATAGAAAAGGCAATCCCTGGCGCACTTAAAATTTGCGACAGTTGAAAATTATTTTTTGAATAATTTACTATAGAAAAGGCAATCCCTGGCGCAATTAAAATTTGCGACAGTAGAAAATTATTTTTTGAATAATTTACTGTAGAAAAGGCAATCCCTGGCGCAATTAAAACTTGCGATAGTAAAAAATTATTTTTTGAATAATTTACTATAGAAAAGGCAATCCCTGGCCTAATTAAAATTTGCGACAGTAGAAAATTATTTTTTGAATAATTTACTATAGAAAAGGCAATCCCTGGCGTAATTAAAATTTTCGACAGTAGAAAATTATTTTTTGAATAATTTACTATAGAAAAGGCAATCCCTGGCGTAATTAAAATTTGCGACAGTAGAAAATTATTTTTTGAATAATTTACTACAGAAAAGGCAATCCCTGCGCACTTAAAATTTGGGACAGTAAAAAATTATTTTTTGAATAATTTACTATAGAAAAGGCAATCCCTGGCGCAATTACAATTTGCAACAGTTGAAAATTATTTTATGAATAATTTACTATAGAAAAGGCAATCCCTGGCGCAATTAAAATTTGCGACAGTATAAAATTATTTTTTGAATAATTTACTATAGAAAAGGCAATCCCTGGCGTAATTAAAATTTGCGACAGTATAAAAGTATTTTTTGAATAATTTACTATAGAAAACGCAATCCCTGGCGTAATTAAAATTTGCGATAGTTGAAAATTATTTTTTGAATAATTACTATAGAAAAGGCAATCCCTGGCGTAATTAAAATTTTCGACAGTATAAAATTATTTTTTGAATAATTTACTATAGAAAAGGCAATCCCTGGCGCACTTAAAATTTACGACAGTAAAAAATTATTTTTTGAATAATTTACTATAGAAAAGGCAATCCCTGGCGCACTTAAAATTTGCGACAGTAAAAAATTATTTTTTGAATAATTTACTATAGAAAAGGCAATCCCTGGCGTAATTAAAATTTGCGACAGTATAAAATTATTTTTTGAATAATTTACTATATAAAAGGCAATCACTGGCGCACTGAAAATTTGCGACAGTAGAAAATTATTTTTTGAATAATTTACTATAGAAAAGGCAATCCCTGGCGTAATTAAAATTTGCGACAGTATAAAATTATTTTTTGAATAATTTACTATAGAAAAGGCAACCCCTGGCGCACTTAAAATTTGCGACAGTAAAAAATTATTTTTTGAATAATTTACTATAGAAAAGGCAATCCCTGGCGTAATTAAAATTTTCGACAGTAGAAAATTATTTTTTGAATAATTTACTATAGAAAAGGCAATCCCTGGGATATTTAAAATTTGCGACAGTAGAAAATTATTTTTTGAATAATTTACTATAGAAAAGGCAATCCCTGGGATATTTAAAATTTGCGAGAGTAGAAAATTATTTTTTGAATAATTTACTATAGAAAAGGCAATCCTTGGCGTAATTAAAATTTGCGACAGTAGAAAATTATTTTTTGAATAATTTACTATAGAAAAGGCAATCCCTGGCGCAATTAAAATTTGCGACAGTAGAAAATTATTTTTTGAATAATTTACTTAGAAAAGGCAATCCCTGGCGTAATTAAAATTTGCGACAGTAGAAAATTATTTTTTGAATAATTTACTATAGAAAAGGCAATCCCTGGGATATTTAAAATTTGCGACAGTAGAAAATTATTTTTTGAATAATTTACTATTGAAAAGGCAATCCCTGGGATATTTAAAATTTGCGACAGTAGAAAGCTATTTTTTGAATAATTAACTGTAGAAAAGGCAATCCCTGGCGTAATTAAAATTTGCGACAGTAGAAAATTATTTTTTGAATAATTTACTATAGAAAAGGCAATCCCTGGCGCAATTAAAATTTGCGACAGTAGAAAATTATTTTTTGAATAATTTACTATAGAAAAGGCAATCCCTGGCGTAATTAAAATTTGCGACAGTATAAAATTATTTTTTGAATAATTTACTATAAAAAAGGCAATCCCTGGCGCACTTAAAATTTGCGACAGTAGAAAATTATTTTTGAATAATTTACTATAGAAAAGGTAATCCCTGGCGCAATTAAAATTTGCGACAGTAGAAAATTATTTTTTGAATAATTTACTATAGAAAAGGCAATCCCTGGCGTAGTTAAAATTTGCGACAGTTGAAAATTATTTTTTGAATAATTTACTATAGAAAAGGCAATCCCTGGCGTAATTAAAATTTGCGACAGTATAAAATTATTTTTTGAATAATTTACTATAGAAAAGGCAATCCCTGGCGCACTTAAAATTTTCGACAGTAAAAAATTATTTTTTGAATAATTTACTATAGAAAAGGCAATCCCTGGTGCACTTAAAATTTGCGACAGTAAAAAATTATTTTTTGAATAATTTACTATAGAAAAAGCAATCCCTGGCGTAATTAAAATTTGCGACAGTAAAAAATTATTTTTTGAATAATTTACTATAGAAAAGGCAATCCCTGGCGTAATTAAAATTTGCGACAGTAAAAAATTATTTTTTGAATAATTTACTATAGAAAAGGCAATCCCTGGCGCAATTAAAATTTGCGACAGTTGAAAATTATTTTTTGAATAATTTACTATAGAAAAGGCAATCCCTGGCGTAGTTAAAATTTGCGACAGTAAAAAATTATTTTTTAAATAATTTACTATAGAAAAGGCAATCCCTGGCGCACTTAAATTTGCGACAGTAAAAAATTATTTTTTGAATAATTTACTATAGAAAAGGCAATCCCTGGCGCAATTACAATTTGCGACAGTAGAAAATTATTTTTTGAATAATTTACTATAGAAAAGGCAATCCCTGGCGTAATTAAAATTTGCGACAGTATAAAATTATTTTTTGAATAATTTACTATAGAAAAGGCAATCCCTGGCGCACTTAAAATTTTCGACAGTAAAAAATTATTTTTTGAATAATTTACTATAGAAAAGGCAATCCCTGGGTGCACTTAAATTTGCGACAGTAAAAAATTATTTTTTGAATAATTTACTATAGAAAAGGCAATCCCTGGTGCACTTAAAATTTGCGACAGTAAAAAATTATTTTTTGAATAATTTACTATAGAAAAGGCAATCCCTGGCGCAATTAAAATTTGCGACAGTAGAAAATTATTTTTTGAATAATTTACTATAGAAAAGGCAATCCCTGGAGTAATTAAAATTTGCGACAGTAAAAAATTATTTTTGAATAATTTACTATAGAAAAGGCAATCCCTGGCGTAATTAAAATTTGCGACAGTAGAAAATTATTTTTTGAATAATTTACTATAGAAAAGCAATCCCTGGCGCACTTAAAATTTGCGACAGTAAAAAATTATTTTTTGAATAATTTACTATAGAAAAGGCAATCCCTGGCGCAATTACAATTTGCGACAGTTGAAAATTATTTTTGAATAATTTACTATAGAAAAGGCAATCCCTGGGATATTTAAAATTTGCGACAGTAAAAAATTATTTTTTGAATAATTTACTATAGAAAAGGCAATCCCTGGCGTAATTAAAATTTGCGACAGTAAAAAATTATTTTTTGAATAATTTACTATAGAAAAGGCAATCCCTGGCGCAATTAAAATTTGCGACAGTTGAAAATTATTTTTGAATAATTTACTATAGAAAAGGCAATCCCTGGCGTAGTTAAAATTTGCGACAGTAAAAAATTATTTTTTAAATAATTTACTATAGAAAAGGCAATCCCTGGCGCACTTAAAATTTGCGACAATAAAAAATTATTTTTTGAATAATTTACTATAGAAAAGGCAATCCCTGGCGTAATTAAAATTTGCGACAGTAGGAAATTATTTTTTGAATAATCTACTATAGAAAAGGCAATCCCTGGCGTAATTAAAATTTGCGACAGTAGAAAATTATTTTTTGAATAATTTACTATAGAAAAGGCAATCCCTGGCGCACTTAAAATTTGCGACAGTAAAAAATTATTTTTTGAATAATTTACTATAGAAAAGGCAATCCCTGTCGTAATTAAAATTTGCGACAGTAGAAAATTATTTTTTGAATAATTTACTATAGAAAAGGCAATCCCTGACGCAATTAAAATTTGCGACAGTAAAAAATTATTTTTTGAATAATTTGCTATAGAAAAGGCAATCCCTGGCGTAATTAAAATTTGCGACAGTAAAAAATTATTTTTTGAATAATTTACTATAGAAAAGGCAATCCCTGACGCATTTAAAACTTGCGACAGTAAAAAATTATTTTTTGAATAATTTACTATAGAAAAGGCAATCCCTGGCGTAATTAAAATTTGCGACAGTAGAAAATTATTTTTTGAATAATTTACTATAGAAAAGGCAATCCCTGGCGCAATTAAAATTTGCGAAAGTATAAAATTATTTTTTGAATAATTTACTATAGAAAAGGCAATCCCTAGCGCACTTAAAATTTGCGACAGTAGAAAATTATTTTTTGAATAATTTACTATAGAAAAGGCAATCCCTGGCGCAATTAAAATTTGCGACAGTAGAAAATTATTTTTTGAATAATTTACTATAGAAAAGGCAATCCCTGGCGTAGTTAAAATTTGCGACAGTTGAAAATTATTTTTTGAATAATTTACTATAGAAAAGGCAATCCCTGGCGTAATTAAAATTTGCGACAGTATAAAATTATTTTTTGAATAATTTACTATAGAAAAGGCAATCCCTGGCGCACTTAAAATTTGCGACAGTAGAAAATTATTTTTTGAATAATTTACTATAGAAAAGGCAATCCCTGGCGTAATTAAAACTAGCGACAGTAAAAAATTATTTTTTGAATATTTTACTATAGAAAAGGCAATCCCTGGCGCACTTAAAATTTGCGACAGTAAAAAATTATTTTTTGAATAATTTACTATAGAAAAGGGAATCCCTGGCGCAATCAAAATTTGCGACAGTAAAAAATTATTTTTTGAATAATTTACTATATAAATGGCAATCCCTGGCGCAATTAAAATTTGCGACAGTAAAAAATTATTTTTTGAATAATTTACTATAGAAAAGGCAATCCCTGGCGTAATTAAAATTTGCGACAGTAGAAAATTATTTTTTGAATAATTTACTATATAAAAGGCAATCCCTGGCGCAATTAAAATTTGCGACAGTAAAAAATTATTTTTTGAATAATTTACTATAGAAAAGGCAATCCCTGGCGTAATTAAAATTTGCGACAGTAAAAAATTATTTTTTGAATAATTTACTATAAAAAAGGCAATCCCTGGCGCAATTAAAATTTGCGACAGTAGAAAATTATTTTTTGAATAATTTACTATAGAAAAGACAATCCCTGGCGTAATTAAAATTTGCGACAGTAGAAAATTATTTTTTGAATAATTTACTATAGAAAAGGCAATCCCTGGCGTAATTAAAATTTGCGACAGTATAAAATAATTTTTTGAATAATTTACTATAGAAAAGGCAATCCCTGGCGGATTTGAAATTTGCGACAGTAAAAAATTATTTTTTGAATAATTTACTATAGAAAAGGCAATCCCTGGCGTAATTAAAATTTGCGACAGTAAAAAATTATTTTTTGAATAATTTACTATAGAAAAGGCAATCCCTAGGATATTTAAAATTTGCGACAGTAAAAAATTATTTTTTGAATAATTTACTATAGAAAAGGCAATCCATGGCGTAATTAAAATTTGCGACAGTAAAAAATTATTTTTTGAATAATTTACTATAGAAAAGGCAATCCCTGGCCTATTTAAAATTTGCCACAGTAAAAAATTATTTTTTGAATAATTTACTATAGAAAAGGCAATCCCTGTCGTAATTAAAATTTGCGACAGTAAAAAATTATTTTTTGAATAATTTACTATAGAAAAGGCAATCCCTGGCGTAATTAAAATTTGCGACAGTAGAAAATTATTTTTTGAATAATTTACTATAGAAAAGGCAATCCCTGGCGTATTTAAAATTTGCGACAGTTGAAAATTATTTTTTGAATAATTTACTATAGAAAAGGCAATCCCTGGCGTAATTAAAATTTGCGACAGTAGAAAATTATTTTTTGCAAAATTTTCTATAGAAAAGGCAATCCCTGGCGCACTTAAAATTTGCGACAGTAAAAAATTATTTTTTGAATAATTTACTATAGAAAAGGCAATCCCTGGCGCAATTAAAATTTGCGACAGTAGAAAATTATTTTTTGCAAAATTTACTATATAAAAGGCAATCCCTGGCGTAATTAAAATTTGCGACAGTAGAAAATTATTTTTTGAATAATTTACTATATAAAAGGCAATCCCTGGCGTAATTAAAATTTGCGACAGTAGAAAATTATTTTTTGAATAATTTACTATAGAAAAGGCAATCCCTGGCGTAGTTAAAATTTGCGACAGTAGAAAATTATTTTTTGAATAATTTACTATAGAAAAGGCAATCCCTGGCGCAATTAAAATTTGCGACAGTAAAAAAATATTTTTTGAATAATTTACTATAGAAAAGGCAATCCCTGGCGTAATTAAAATTTGCGACAGTAAAAAATTATTTTTTGAATAATTTACTATAGAAAAGGCAATCCCTGGCGCACTTAAAATTTGCGACAGTAAAAAATTATTTTTTGAATAATTTACTATAGAAAAGGCAATCCCTGGCGTATTTAAAATTTGCGACAGTTGAAAATTATTTTTTGAATAATTTACTATAGAAAAGGCAATCCCTGGCGTAATTAAAATTTGCGACAGTAGAAAATTATTTTTGCAAAATTTACTATAGAAAAGGCAATCCCTGGCGCACTTAAAATTTGCGACAGTAAAAAATTATTTTTTGAATAATTTACTATAGAAAAGGCAATCCCTGGCGCAATTAAAATTTGCGACAGTAGAAAATTATTTTTGCAAAATTTACTATATAAAAGGCAATCCCTGGCGTAATTAAAATTTGCGACAGTAGAAAATTATTTTTTGAATAATTTACTATATAAAGGCAATCCCTGGCGTAATTAAAATTTGCGACAGTAGAAAATTATTTTTTGAATAATTTACTATAGAAAAGGCAATCCCTGGCGTAATTAAAATTTGCGACAGTAGAAAATTATTTTTTGAATAATTTACTATAGAAAAGGCAATCCCTGGCGCAATTAAAATTTGCGACAGTAAAATATTATTTTTTGAATAATTTACTACAGAAAAGGCAATCCCTGGCGTAATTAAAATTTGCGACAGTAAAAAATTATTTTTTGAATAATTTACTATAGAAAAGGCAATCCCTGGCGCACTTAAAATTTGCGACAGTAGAAAATTATTTTTTGAATAATTTACCATAGAAAAGGCAATCCCTGGCGCAATTAAAATTTGCGAAAGTAGAAAATTATTTTTGAATAATTTACTATAGAAAAGGCAATCCCTGGCGTAATTAAAATTTGCGACAGTAGAAAATTATTTTTGAATAATTTACTATAGAAAAGGCAATCCCTGGCGTAATTAAAATTTGCGACAGTATAAAATTATTTTTTGAATAATTTACTATAGAATGGCGCACTTAAAATTTGCGACAGTAGAAAATTATTTTTTGAATAATTTACTATAGAAAAGGCAATCCCTGGCGCAATTAAAATTTGCGACAGTAGAAAATTATTTTTTGAATAATTTACTATAGAAAAGGCAATCCCTGGCAAAATTAAAATTTGCGACAGTTGAAAATTATTTTTTGAATAATTTACTATAGAAAAGGCAATCCCTGGCGTAATTAAAATTTGCGACAGTATAAAATTATTTTTTGAATAATTTACTATAGAAAAGGCAATCCCTGGCGCACTTAAAATTTGCGACAGTAAAAAATTATTTTTTTGAATAATTTACTATAGAAAAGGCAATCCCTGGCGCACTTAAAATTTGCGACAGTAAAAAATTATTTTTTGAATAATTTACTATAGAAAAGGCAATCCCTGGCGTAATTAAAATTTGCGACAGTATAAAATTATTTTTTGAATAATTTACTATAGAAAAGGCAATCCCTGGCGGAATTAAAATTTGCGACAGTAGAAAATTATTTTTTGAATAATTTACTATAGAAAAGCAATCCCTGGCGTAATTAAAATTTGCGATAGTAGAAAATTATTTTTGATTAATTTACTATAGAAAAGGCAATCCCTGGCGTAATTAAAATTTGCGACAGTAGAAAATTATTTTTTGCAAAATTTACTATAGAAAAGGCAATCCCTGGCGCACTTAAAATTTGCGACAGTAAAAAGTTATTTTTTGAATAATTTACTATAGAAAAGGCAATCCCTGGCGCAATTAAAATTTGCGACAGTAGAAAATTATTTTTTGCAAAATTTACTATATAAAAGGCAATCCTGGCGTAATTAAAATTTGCGACAGTAGAAAATTATTTTTTGAATAATTTACTATATAGAAGGCAATCCCTGGCGTAATTAAAATTTGCGACAGTAGAAAATTATTTTTTGAATAATTTACTATAGAAAAGGCAATCCCTGGCGTAATTAAAATTTGCGACAGTAGAAAATTATTTTTTTGAATAATTTACTATAGAAAAGGCAATCCCTGGCGCAATTAAAATTTGCGACAGTAAAAAATTATTTTTTGAATAATTTACTATAGAAAAGGCAATCCCTGGCGTAATTAAAATTTGCGACAGTAAAAAATTATTTTTTGAATAATTTACTATAGAAAAGGCAATCCCTGGCGCACTTAAAATTTGCGACAGTAAAAAATTATTTTTTGAATAATTTACTATAGAAAAGGCAATCCCTGGCGTAATTAAAATTTGCGACAGTAGAAAATTATTTTTTGAATAATGTACTATAGAAAAGGCAATCCCTGGCGCAATTATAATTTGCGACAGTAGAAAATTATTTTTTGAATAATTTACTATAGAAAAGGCAATCCCTGGCGCACTTAAAATTTGCGACAGTAGCAAATTATTTTTTGAATAATTTACTATAGAAAAGGCAATCCCTGGCGCAATTAAAATTTGCGACAGTAGAAAATTATTTTTGAATAATTTACTATAGAAAAGGCAATCCCTGGCGTAATTAAAATTTGCGACAGTAGAAAATTATTTTTTGAATAATTTACTATAGAAAAGGCAATCCCTGGCGTAATTAAAATTTGCGACAGTATAAAATTATTTTTTGAATAATTTACTATAGAATGGCGCACTTAAAATTTGCGACAGTAGAAAATCATTTTCTGAATAATTTACTATAGAAAAGGCAATCCCTGGCGCAATTAAAATTTGCGACAGTAGAAAATTATTTTTTGAATAATTTACTATAGAAAAGGCAATCCCTGGCAAAATTAAAATTTGCGACAGTTGAAAATTATTTTTTGAATAATTTACTATAGAAAAGGCAATCCCTGGCGTAATTAAAATTTGCGACAGTATAAAATTATTTTTTGAATAATTTACTATAGAAAAGGCAATCCCTGGCGCACTTAAAATTTGCGACAGTAGAAAATTATTTTTTGAATAATTTACTATATAAAAGGCAATCCCTGGCGTAATTAAAATTTGCGACAGTAGAAAATTATTTTTTGAATAATTTACTATAGAAAAGGCAATCCCTGGCGTAGTTAAAATTTGCGACAGTAGAAAATTATTTTTTGAATAATTTACTATAGAAAAGGCAATCCCTGGCGCAATTAAAATTTGCGACAGTAAAAAATTATTTTTTGAATAATTTACTATAGAAAAGGCAATCCCTGGCGTAATTAAAATTTGCGACAGTAAAAAATTATTTTTTGAATAATTTACTATAGAAAAGGCAATCCCTGGCGCACTTAAAATTTGCGACAGTAAAAAATTATTTTTTGAATAATTTACTATAGAAAAGGCAATCCCTGGCGTATTTAAAATTTGCGACAGTTGAATATTATTTTTTGAATAATTTACTATAGAAAAGGCAATCCCTGGCGTAATTAAAATTTGCGACAGTAGAAAATTATTTTTTGCAAAATTTACTATAGAAAAGGCAATCCCTGGCGCACTTAAAATTTGCGACAGTAAAAAATTATTTTTTGAATAATTTACTATAGAAAAGGCAATCCCTGGCGCAATTAAAATTTGCGACAGTAGAAAATTATTTTTTGCAAAATTTACTATATAAAAGGCAATCCCTGGCGTAATTAAAATTTGCGACAGTAGAAAATTATTTTTTGAATAATTTACTATATAAAAGGCAATCCCTGGCGTAATTAAAATTTGCGACAGTAGAAAATTATTTTTTGAATAATTTACTATAGAAAAGGCAATCCCTGGCGTAATTAAAATTAGCGACAGTAGAAAATTATTTTTTGAATAATTTACTATAGAAAAGGCAATCCCTGGCGCAATTAAAATTTGCGACAGTAAAATATTATTTTTTGAATAATTTACTATAGAAAAGGCAATCCCTGGCGTAATTAAAATTTGCGACAGTAAAAAATTATTTTTTGAATAATTTACTATAGAAAAGGCAATCCCTGGCGCACTTAAAATTTGCGACAGTAGAAAATTATTTTTTGAATAATTTACCATAGAAAAGGCAATCCCTGGCGCAATTAAAATTTGCGAAAGTAGAAAATTATTTTTTGAATAATTTACTATAGAAAAGGCAATCCCTGGCGTAATTAAAATTTGCGACAGTAGAAAATTATTTTTTGAATAATTTACTATAGAAAAGGCAATCCCTGGCGTAATTAAAATTTGCGACAGTATAAAATTATTTTTTGAATAATTTACTATAGAATGGCGCACTTAAAATTTGCGACAGTAGAAAATTATTTTTTGAATAATTTACTATAGAAAAGGCAATCCCTGGCGCAATTAAAATTTGCGACAGTAGAAAATTATTTTTTGAATAATTTACTATAGAAAAGGCAATCCCTGGCAAAATTAAAATTTGCGACAGTTGAAAATTATTTTTTGAATAATTTACTATAGAAAAGGCAATCCCTGGCGTAATTAAAATTTGCGACAGTATAAAATTATTTTTTGAATAATTTACTATAGAAAAGGCAATCCCTGGCGCACTTAAAATTTGCGACAGTAAAAAATTATTTTTTGAATAATTTACTATAGAAAAGGCAATCCCTGGCGCACTTAAAATTTGCGACAGTAAAAAATTATTTTTTGAATAATTTACTATAGAAAAGGCAATCCCTGGCGTAATTAAAATTTGCGACAGTATAAAATTATTTTTTGAATAATTTACTATAGAAAAGGCAATCCCTGGCGGAATTAAAATTTGCGACAGTAGAAAATTATTTTTTTGAATAATTTACTATAGAAAAGGCAATCCCTGGCGTAATTAAAATTTGCGATAGTAGAAAATTATTTTTTGAATAATTTACTATAGAAAAGGCAATCCCTGGCGTAATTAAAATTTGCGACAGTAGAAAATTATTTTTTGCAAAATTTACTATAGAAAAGGCAATCCCTGGCGCACTTAAAATTTGCGACAGTAAAAAGTTATTTTTTGAATAATTTACTATAGAAAAGGCAATCCCTGGCGCAATTAAAATTTGCGACAGTAGAAAATTATTTTTTGCAAAATTTACTATATAAAAGGCAATCCCTGGCGTAATTAAAATTTGCGACAGTAGAAAATTATTTTTTGAATAATTTACTATATAGAAGGCAATCCCTGGCGTAATTAAAATTTGCGACAGTAGAAAATTATTTTTTGAATAATTTACTATAGAAAAGGCAATCCCTGGCGTAATTAAAATTTGCGACAGTAGAAAATTATTTTTTGAATAATTTACTATAGAAAAGGCAATCCCTGGCGCAATTAAAATTGCGACAGTAAAAAATTATTTTTTGAATAATTTACTATAGAAAAGGCAATCCCTGGCGTAATTAAAATTTGCGACAGTAAAAAATTATTTTTTGAATAATTTACTATAGAAAAGGCAATCCCTGGCGCACTTAAAATTTGCGACAGTAAAAAATTATTTTTTGAATAATTTACTATAGAAAAGGCAATCCCTGGCGTAATTAAAATTTGCGACAGTATAAAAGTATTTTTTGAATAATTTACTATAGAAAACGCAATCCCTGGCGTAATTAAAATTTGCGATAGTTGAAAATTATTTTTTGAATAATTTACTATAGAAAAGGCAATCCCTGGCGTAATTAAAATTTTCGACAGTATAAAATTATTTTTTGAATAATTTACTATAGAAAAGGCAATCCCTGGCGCACTTAAAATTTACGACAGTAAAAAATTATTTTTTGAATAATTTACTATAGAAAAGGCAATCCCTGGCGCACTTAAAATTTGCGACAGTAAAAAATTATTTTTTGAATAATTTACTATAGAAAAGGCAATCCCTGGCGTAATTAAAATTTGCGACAGTATAAAATTATTTTTTGAATAATTTACTATAGAAAAGGCAATCACTGGCGCACTTAAAATTTGCGACAGTAGAAAATTATTTTTTGAATAATTTACTATAGAAAAGGCAATCCCTGGCGTAATTAAAATTTGCGACAGTATAAAATTATTTTTTGAATAATTTACTATAGAAAAGGCAACCCCTGGCGCACTTAAAATTTGCGACAGTAAAAAATTATTTTTTGAATAATTTACTATAGAAAAGGCAATCCCTGGCGTAATTAAAATTTTCGACAGTAGAAAATTATTTTTTGAATAATTTACTATAGAAAAGGCAATCCCTGGGATATTAAAATTTGCGACAGTAGAAAATTATTTTTTGAATAATTTACTATAGAAAAGGCAATCCCTGGGATATTTAAAATTTGCGAGAGTAGAAAATTATTTTTTGAATAATTTACTATAGAAAAGGCAATCCTTGGCGTAATTAAAATTTGCGACAGTAGAAAATTATTTTTTGAATAATTTACTATAGAAAAGGCAATCCCTGGCGCAATTAAAATTTGCGACAGTAGAAAATTATTTTTTGAATAATTTACTTAGAAAAGGCAATCCCTGGCGTAATTAAAATTTGCGACAGTAGAAAATTATTTTTTGAATAATTTACTATAGAAAAGGCAATCCCTGGGATATTTAAAATTTGCGACAGTAGAAAATTATTTTTTGAATAATTTACTATTGAAAAGGCAATCCCTGGGATATTTAAAATTTGCGACAGTAGAAAGCTATTTTTTGAATAATTTACTGTAGAAAAGGCAATCCCTGGCGTAATTAAAATTTGCGACAGTAGAAAATTATTTTTTGAATAATTTACTATAGAAAAGGCAATCCCTGGCGCAATTAAAATTTGCGACAGTATAAAATTATTTTTTTAATAATTTACTATAGAAAAGGCAATCCCTGGCGTAATTAAAATTTGCGACAGTATAAAATTATTTTTTGAATAATTTACTATAGAAAAGGCAATCCCTGGCGCACTTAAAATTTGCGACAGTAGAAAATTATTTTTTGAATAATTTACTATAGAAAAGGCAATCCCTGGCGTAATTAAAATTTGCGACAGTATAAAATTATTTTTTTGAATAATTTACTATAAAAAAGGCAATCCCTGGCGCACTTAAAATTTGCGACAGTAGAAAATTATTTTTTGAATAATTTACTATAGAAAAGGTAATCCCTGGCGCAATTAAAATTTGCGACAGTAGAAAATTATTTTTTGAATAATTTACTATAGAAAAGGCAATCCCTGGCGTAGTTAAAATTTGCGACAGTTGAAAATTATTTTTTGAATAATTTACTATAGAAAAGGCAATCCCTGGCGTAATTAAAATTTGCGACAGTATAAAATTATTTTTTGAATAATTTACTATAGAAAAGGCAATCCCTGGCGCACTTAAAATTTTCGACAGTAAAAAATTATTTTTTGAATAATTTACTATAGAAAAGGCAATCCCTGGTGCACTTAAAATTTGCGACAGTAAAAAATTATTTTTTGAATAATTTACTATAGAAAAAGCAATCCCTGGCGTAATTAAAATTTGCGACAGTATAAAATTATTTTTTGAATAATTTACTATAGAAAAGGCAATCCCTGGCGCACTTAAAATTTCCGACAGTAGAAAATTATTTTTTGAATAATTTACTATAGAAAAGGCAATCCCTGGCGCAATTAAAATTTGCGACAGTAGAAAATTATTTTTTGAATAATTTACTATAGAAAAGGCAATCCCTGGAGTAATTAAAATTTGCGACAGTAAAAAATTATTTTTTGAATAATTTACTATAGAAAAGGCAATCCCTGGCGTAATTAAATTTGCGACAGTAGAAAATTATTTTTTGAATAATTTACTATAGAAAAGCAATCCCTGGCGCACTTAAAATTTGCGACAGTAAAAAATTATTTTTTGAATAATTTTCTATAGAAAAGGCAATCCCTGGCGCAATTACAATTTGCGACAGTTGAAAATTATTTTTTGAATAATTTACTATAGAAAAGGCAATCCCTGGGATATTTAAAATTTGCGACAGTAAAAAATTATTTTTTGAATAATTTACTATAGAAAAGGCAATCCCTGGCGTAATTAAAATTTGCGACAGTAAAAAATTATTTTTTGAATAATTTACTATAGAAAAGGCAATCCCTGGCGCAATTAAAATTTGCGACAGTTGAAAATTATTTTTTGAATAATTTACTATAGAAAAGGCAATCCCTGGCGTAGTTAAAATTTGCGACAGTAAAAAATTATTTTTTGAATAATTTACTATAGAAAAGGCAATCCCTGGCGCACTTAAAATTTGCGACAGTAAAAAATTATTTTTTGAATAATTTACTATAGAAAAGGCAATCCCTGGCGTAATTAAAATTTGCGACAGTAGGAAATTATTTTTTGAATAATCTACTATAGAAAAGGCAATCCCTGGCGTAATTAAAATTTGCGACAGTAGAAAATTATTTTTTGAATAATTTACTATAGAAAAGGCAATCCCTGGCGCACTTAAAATTTGCGGACAGTAAAAAATTATTTTTTGAATAATTTACTATAGAAAAGGCAATCCCTGGCGTAATTAAAATTTGCGACAGTAGAAAATTATTTTTTGAATAATTTACTATAGAAAAGGCAATCCCTGACGCAATTAAAATTTGCGACAGTAAAAAATTATTTTTTGAATAATTTGCTATAGAAAAGGCAATCCCTGGCGTAATTAAAATTTGCGACAGTAAAAAATTATTTTTTGAATAATTTACTATAGAAAAGGCAATCCCTGACGCATTTAAAACTTGCGACAGTAAAAAATTATTTTTTGAATAATTTACTATAGAAAAGGCAATCCCTGGCGTAATTAAAATTGCGACAGTAGAAAATTATTTTTTGAATAATTTACTATAGAAAAGGCAATCCCTGGCGCAATTAAAATTTGCGACAGTAGAAAATTATTTTTTGAATAATTTACTATAGAAAAGGCAATCCCTGGCGTAATTAAAATTTGCGACAGTTGAAAATTATTTTTTGAATAATTTACTATAGAAAAGGCAATCCCTGGCGTAATTAAAATTTGCGACAGTATAAAATTATTTTTTGAATAATTTACTATAGAAAAGGCAATCCCTGGCGCACTTAAAATTTGCGACAGTAGAAAATTATTTTTTGAATAATTTACTATAGAAAAGGCAATCCCTGGCGTAATTAAAACTAGCGACAGTAAAAAATTATTTTTTGAATATTTTACTATAGAAAAGGCAATCCCTGGCGCACTTAAAATTTGCGACAGTAAAAAATTATTTTTTGAATAATTTACTATAGAAAAGGGAATCCCTGGCGCAATCAAAAATTTTTGACAGTAAAAAATTATTTTTTGAATAATTTACTATATAAATGGCAATCCCTGGCGCAATTAAAATTTGCGACAGTAAAAAATTATTTTTTGAATAATTTACTATAGAAAAGGCAATCCCTGGCGTAATTAAAATTTGCGACAGTAGAAAATTATTTTTTGAATAATTTACTATATAAAAGGCAATCCCTGGCGCAATTAAAATTTGCGACAGTAAAAAATTATTTTTTGAATAATTTACTATAGAAAAGGCAATCCCTGGCGTAATTAAAATTTGCGACAGTAAAAAATTATTTTTTGAATAATTTACTATAAAAAAGGCAATCCCTGGCGCAATTAAAATTTGCGACAGTAGAAAATTATTTTTTGAATAATTTACTATAGAAAAGACAATCCCTGGCGTAATTAAAATTTGCGACAGTAGAAAATTATTTTTTGAATAATTTACTATAGAAAAGGCAATCCCTGGCGTAATTAAAATTTGCGACAGTATAAAATTATTTTTTGAATAATTTACTATAGAAAAGGCAATCCCTGGCGGATTTGAAATTTGCGACAGTAAAAAATTATTTTTTGAATAATTTACTATAGAAAAGGCAATCCCTGGCGTAATTAAATTTGCGACAGTAAAAAATTATTTTTTGAATAATTTACTATAGAAAAGGCAATCCCTAGGATATTTAAAATTTGCGACAGTAAAAAATTATTTTTTGAATAATTTACTATAGAAAAGGCAATCCATGGCGTAATTAAAATTTGCGACAGTAAAAATTATTTTTGAATAATTTACTATAGAAAAGGCAATCCCTGGCCTATTTAAAATTTGCCACAGTAAAAAATTATTTTTTGAATAATTTACTATAGAAAAGGCAATCCCTGTCGTAATTAAAATTTGCGACAGTAAAAAATTATTTTTTGAATAATTTACTATAGAAAAGGCAATCCCTGGCGCAATTAAAATTTGCGACAATAGAAAATTATTTTTTGAATAATTTGCTATAGAAAAGGCAATCCCTGGCGTAATTAAAATTTGCGACAGTAGAAAATTATTTTTTGAATAATTTACTATAGAAAAGGCAATCCCTGGCGTATTTAAAATTTGCGACAGTTGAAAATTATTTTTTGAATAATTTACTATAGAAAAGGCAATCCCTGGCGTAATTAAAATTTGCGACAGTAGAAAATTATTTTTTGCAAAATTTTCTATAGAAAAGGCAATCCCTGGCGCACTTAAAATTTGCGACAGTAAAAAATTATTTTTTGAATAATTTACTATAGAAAAGGCAATCCCTGGCGCAATTAAAATTTGCGACAGTAGAAAATTATTTTTTGCAAAATTTACGATATAAAAGGCAATCCCTGGCGTAATTAAAATTTGCGACAGTAGAAAATTATTTTTTGAATAATTTACTATATAAAAGGCAATCCCTGGCGTAATTAAAATTTGCGACAGTAGAAAATTATTTTTTGAATAATTTACTATAGAAAAGGCAATCCCTGGCGTAGTTAAAATTTGCGACAGTAGAAAATTATTTTTTGAATAATTTACTATAGAAAAGGCAATCCCTGGCGCAATTAAAATTTGCGACAGTAAAAAAATATTTTTTGAATAATTTACTATAGAAAAGGCAATCCCTGGCGTAATTAAAATTTGCGACAGTAAAAAATTATTTTTTGAATAATTTACTATAGAAAAGGCAATCCCTGGCGCACTTAAAATTTGCGACAGTAAAAAATTATTTTTTGAATAATTTACTATAGAAAAGGCAATCCCTGGCGTATTTAAAATTTGCGACAGTTGAAAATTATTTTTTGAATAATTTACTATAGAAAAGGCAATCCCTGGCGTAATTAAAATTTGCGACAGTAGAAAATTATTTTTTGCAAAATTTACTATAGAAAAGGCAATCCCTGGCGCACTTAAAATTTGCGACAGTAAAAAATTATTTTTTGAATAATTTACTATAGAAAAGGCAATCCCTGGCGCAATTAAAATTTGCGACAGTAGAAAATTATTTTTTGCAAAATTTACTATATAAAAGGCAATCCCTGGCGTAATTAAAATTTGCGACAGTAGAAAATTATTTTTTGAATAATTTACTATATAAAAGGCAATCCCTGGCGTAATTAAAATTTGCGACAGTAGAAAATTATTTTTTGAATAATTTACTATAGAAAAGGCAATCCCTGGCGTAATTAAAATTTGCGACAGTAGAAAATTATTTTTTGAATAATTTACTATAGAAAAGGCAATCCCTGGCGCAATTAAAATTTGCGACAGTAAAATATTATTTTTTGAATAATTTACTACAGAAAAGGCAATCCCTGGCGTAATTAAAATTTGCGACAGTAAAAAATTATTTTTTGAATAATTTACTAGAGAAAAGGCAATCCCTGGCGCACTTAAAATTTGCGACAGTAGAAAATTATTTTTTGAATAATTTACCATAGAAAAGGCAATCCCTGGCGCAATTAAAATTTGCGAAAGTAGAAAATTATTTTTTGAATAATTTACTATAGAAAAGGCAATCCCTGGCGTAATTAAAATTTGCGACAGTAGAAAATTATTTTTTGAATAATTTACTATAGAAAAGGCAATCCCTGGCGTAATTAAAATTTGCGACAGTATAAAATTATTTTTTGAATAATTTACTATAGAATGGCGCACTTAAAATTTGCGACAGTAGAAAATTATTTTTTGAATAATTTTACTATAGAAAAGGCAATCCCTGGCGCAATTAAAATTTGCGACAGTAGAAAATTATTTTTTGAATAATTTACTATAGAAAAGGCAATCCCTGGCAAAATTAAAATTTGCGACAGTTGAAAATTATTTTTTGAATAATTTACTATAGAAAAGGCAATCCCTGGCGTAATTAAAATTTGCGACAGTATAAAATTATTTTTTGAATAATTTACTATAGAAAAGGCAATCCCTGGCGCACTTAAAATTTGCGACAGTAAAAAATAATTTTTTGAATAATTTACTATAGAAAAGGCAATCCCTGGCGCACTTAAAATTTGCGACAGTAAAAAATTATTTTTTGAATAATTTACTATAGAAAAGGCAATCCCTGGCGTAATTAAAATTTGCGACAGTATAAAATTATTTTTTGAATAATTTACTATAGAAAAGGCAATCCCTGGCGGAATTAAAATTTGCGACAGTAGAAAATTATTTTTTGAATAATTTACTATAGAAAAGGCAATCCCTGGCGTAATTAAAATTTGCGATAGTAGAAAATTATTTTTTGATTAATTTACTATAGAAAAGGCAATCCCTGGCGTAATTAAAATTTGCGACAGTAGAAAATTATTTTTTGCAAAATTTACTATAGAAAAGGCAATCCCTGGCGCACTTAAAATTTGCGACAGTAAAAAGTTATTTTTTGAATAATTTACTATAGAAAAGGCAATCCCTGGCGCAATTAAAATTTGCGACAGTAGAAAATTATTTTTTGCAAAATTTACTATATAAAAGGCAATCCCTGGCGTAATTAAAATTTGCGACAGTAGAAAATTATTTTTTGAATAATTTACTATATAGAAGGCAATCCCTGGCGTAATTAAAATTTGCGACAGTAGAAAATTATTTTTTGAATAATTTACTATAGAAAAGGCAATCCCTGGCGTAATTAAAATTTGCGACAGTAGAAAATTATTTTTTGAATAATTTACTATAGAAAAGGCAATCCCTGGCGCAATTAAAATTTGCGACAGTAAAAAATTATTTTTTGAATAATTTACTATAGAAAAGGCAATCCCTGGCGTAATTAAAATTTGCGACAGTAAAAAATTATTTTTTGAATAATTTACTATAGAAAAGGCAATCCCTGGCGCACTTAAAATTTGCGACAGTAAAAAATTATTTTTTGAATAATTTACTATAGAAAAGGCAATCCCTGGCGTAATTAAAATTTGCGACAGTAGAAAATTATTTTTTGAATAATGTACTATAGAAAAGGCAATCCCTGGCGCAATTATAATTTGCGACAGTAGAAAATTATTTTTTGAATAATTTACTATAGAAAAGGCAATCCCTGGCGCACTTAAAATTTGCGACAGTAGCAAATTATTTTTTGAATAATTTACTATAGAAAAGGCAATCCCTGGCGCAATTAAAATTTGCGACAGTAGAAAATTATTTTTTGAATAATTTACTATAGAAAAGGCAATCCCCTGGCGTAATTAAAATTTGCGACAGTAGAAAATTATTTTTTGAATAATTTACTATAGAAAAGGCAATCCCTGGCGTAATTAAAATTTGCGACAGTATAAAATTATTTTTTGAATAATTTACTATAGAATGGCGCACTTAAAATTTGCGACAGTAGAAAATCATTTTCTGAATAATTTACTATAGAAAAGGCAATCCCTGGCGCAATTAAAATTTGCGACAGTAGAAAATTATTTTTTGAATAATTTACTATAGAAAAGGCAATCCCTGGCAAAATTAAAATTTGCGACAGTTGAAAATTATTTTTTGAATAATTTACTATAGAAAAGGCAATCCCTGGCGTAATTAAAATTTGCGACAGTATAAAATTATTTTTTGAATAATTTACTATAGAAAAGGCAATCCCTGGCGCACTTAAAATTTGCGACAGTAGAAAATTATTTTTTGAATAATTTACTATATAAAAGGCAATCCCTGGCGTAATTAAAATTTGCGACAGTAGAAAATTATTTTTTGAATAATTTACTATAGAAAAGGCAATCCCTGGCGTAGTTAAAATTTGCGACAGTAGAAAATTATTTTTTGAATAATTTACTATAGAAAAGGCAATCCCTGGCGCAATTAAAATTTGCGACAGTAAAAAATTATTTTTTGAATAATTTACTATAGAAAAGGCAATCCCTGGCGTAATTAAAATTTGCGACAGTAAAAAATTATTTTTTGAATAATTTACTATAGAAAAGGCAATCCCTGGCGCACTTAAAATTTGCGACAGTAAAAAATTATTTTTTGAATAATTTACTATAGAAAAGGCAATCCCTGGCGTATTTAAAATTTGCGACAGTTGAAAATTATTTTTTGAATAATTTACTATAGAAAAGGCAATCCCTGGCGTAATTAAAATTTGCGACAGTAGAAAATTATTTTTTGCAAAATTTACTATAGAAAAGGCAATCCCTGGCGCACTTAAAATTTGAGACAGTAAAAATTATTTTTTGAATAATTTACTATAGAAAAGGCAATCCCTGGCGCAATTAAAATTTGCGACAGTAGAAAATTATTTTTTGCAAAATTTACTATATAAAAGGCAATCCCTGGCGTAATTAAAATTTGCGACACTAGAAAATTATTTTTTGAATAATTTACTATATAAAAGGCAATCCCTGGCGTAATTAAAATTTGCGACAGTAGAAAATTATTTTTTGAATAATTTACTATAGAAAAGGCAATCCCTGGCGTAATTAAAATTAGCGACAGTAGAAAATTATTTTTTGAATAATTTACTATAGAAAAGGCAATCCCTGGCGCAATTAAAATTTGCGACAGTAAAATATTATTTTTTGAATAATTTACTATAGAAAAGGCAATCCCTGGCGTAATTAAAATTTGCGACAGTAAAAAATTATTTTTTGAATAATTTACTATAGAAAAAGGCAATCCCTGGCGCACTTAAAATTTGCGACAGTAGAAAATTATTTTTTGAATAATTTACCATAGAAAAGGCAATCCCTGGCGCAATTAAAATTTGCGAAAGTAGAAAATTATTTTTTGAATAATTTACTATAGAAAAGGCAATCCCTGGCGTAATTAAAATTTGCGACAGTAGAAAATTATTTTTTGAATAATTTACTATAGAAAAGGCAATCCCTGGCGTAATTAAAATTTGCGACAGTATAAAATTATTTTTTGAATAATTTACTATAGAATGGCGCACTTAAAATTTGCGACAGTAGAAAATTATTTTTGAATAATTTACTATAGAAAAGGCAATCCCTGGCGCAATTAAAATTTGCGACAGTAGAAAATTATTTTTTGAATAATTTACTATAGAAAAGGCAATCCCTGGCAAAATTAAAATTTGCGACAGTTGAAAATTATTTTTTGAATAATTTACTATAGAAAAGGCAATCCCTGGCGTAATTAAAATTTGCGACAGTATAAAATTATTTTTTGAATAATTTACTATAGAAAAGGCAATCCCTGGCGCACTTAAAATTTGCGACAGTAAAAAATTATTTTTTGAATAATTTACTATAGAAAAGGCAATCCCTGGCGCACTTAAAATTTGCGACAGTAAAAAATTATTTTTTGAATAATTTACTATAGAAAAGGCAATCCCTGGCGTAATTAAAATTTGCGACAGTATAAAATTATTTTTTGAATAATTTACTATAGAAAAGGCAATCCCTGGCGGAATTAAAATTTGCGACAGTAGAAAATTATTTTTTGAATAATTTACTATAGAAAAGGCAATCCCTGGCGTAATTAAAATTTGCGATAGTAGAAAATTATTTTTTGAATAATTTACTATAGAAAAGGCAATCCCTGGCGTAATTAAAATTTGCGACAGTAGAAAATTATTTTTTGCAAAATTTACTATAGAAAAGGCAATCCCTGGCGCACTTAAAATTTGCGACAGTAAAAAGTTATTTTTTGAATAATTTACTATAGAAAAGGCAATCCCTGGCGTAATTAAAATTTGCGACAGTAGAAAATTATTTTTTGAATAATTTACTATAGAAAAGGCAATCCCTGGCGCAATTAAAATTGCGACAGTAAAAAATTATTTTTTGAATAATTTACTATAGAAAAGGCAATCCCTGGCGTAATTAAAATTTGCGACAGTAAAAAATTATTTTTTGAATAATTTACTATAGAAAAGGCAATCCCTGGCGCACTTAAAATTTGCGACAGTAAAAAATTATTTTTTGAATAATTTACTATAGAAAAGGCAATCCCTGGCGTAATTAAAATTTGCGACAGTAGAAAATTATTTTTTGAATAATGTACTATAGAAAAGGCAATCCCTGGCGCAATTATAATTTGCGACAGTAGAAAATTATTTTTTGAATAATTTACTATAGAAAAGGCAATCCCTGGCGCACTTAAAATTTGCGACAGTAGAAAATTATTTTTTGAATAATTTACTATAGAAAAGGCAATCCCTGGCGCAATTAAAATTTGCGACAGTAGAAAATTATTTTTTGAATAATTTACTATAGAAAAGGCAATCCCTGGCGTAATTAAAATTTGCGACAGTAGAAAATTATTTTTTGAATAATTTACTATAGAAAAGGCAATCCCTGGCGTAATTAAAATTTGCGACAGTATAAAATTATTTTTTGAATAATTTACTATAGAATGGCGCACTTAAAATTTGCGACAGTAGAAAATCATTTTCTGAATAATTTACTATAGAAAAGGCAATCCCTGGCGCAATTAAAATTTGCGACAGTAGAAAATTATTTTTTGAATAATTTACTATAGAAAAGGCAATCCCTGGCAAAATTAAAATTTGCGACAGTTGAAAATTATTTTTTGAATAATTTACTATAGAAAAGGCAATCCCTGGCGTAATTAAAATTTGCGACAGTATAAAATTATTTTTTGAATAATTTACTATAGAAAAGGCAATCCCTGGCGCACTTAAAATTTGCGACAGTAAAAAATTATTTTTTGAATAATTTACTATAGAAAAGGCAATCCCTGGCGCACTTAAAATTTGCGACAGTAAAAAATTATTTTTTGAATAATTTACTATAGAAAAGGCAATCCCTGGCGTAATTAAAATTTGCGACAGTATAAAATTATTTTTTGAATAATTTACTATAGAAAAGGCAATCCCTGGCGGAATTAAAATTTGCGACAGTAGAAAATTATTTTTTGAATAATTTACTATAGAAAAGGCAATCCCTGGCGTAATTAAAATTTGCGACAGTAGAAAATTATTTTTTGAATAATTTACTATAGAAAAGGCAATCCCTGGCGCACTTAAAATTTACGACAGTAAAAAATTATTTTTTGAATAATTTACTATAGAAAAGGCAATCCCTGGCGCACTTAAAATTTGCGACAGTAAAAAATTATTTTTTGAATAATTTACTATAGAAAAGGCAATCCCTGGCGTAATTAAAATTTGCGACAGTATAAAATTATTTTTTGAATAATTTACTATAGAAAAGGCAATCACTGGCGCACTTAAAATTTGCGACAGTAGAAAATTATTTTTTGAATAATTTACTATAGAAAAGGCAATCCCTGGCGCAATTAAAATTTGCGACAGTAGAAAAATATTTTTTGAATAATTTACTATAGAATAGGCAATCCCTGGCGTAATTAAAATTTGTGACAGTTGAAAATTATTTTTTGAATAATTTACTAGAGAAAAGGCAATCCCTGGCGTAATTAAAATTTGCGACAGTTTAAAATTATTTTTTGAATAATTTACTATAGAAAAGGCAATCCCTGGCGCACTTAAAATTTGCGACAGTAAAAAATTATTTTTTGAATAATTTACTATAGAAAAGGCAATCCCTGGCGCACTTAAAATTTGCGACAGTAAAAAATTATTTTTTGAATAATTTACTATAGAAAAGGCAATCCCTGGCGTAATTAAAATTTGCGACAGTATAAAATTATTTTTTGAATAATTTACTATAGAAAAGGCAACCCCTGGCGCACTTAAAATTTGCGACAGTAAAAAATTATTTTTTGAATAATTTACTATAGAAAAGACAATCCCTGGCGTAATTAAAATTTTCGACAGTAGAAAATTATTTTTTGAATAATTTACTATAGAAAAGGCAATCCCTGGGATATTTAAAATTTGCGACTGTAGAAAATTATTTTTTGAATAATTTACTATAGAAAAGGCAATCCCTGGGATATTTAAAATTTGCGAGAGTAGAAAATTATTTTTTGAATAATTTACTATAGAAAAGGCAATCCTTGGCGTAATTAAAATTTGCGACAGTAGAAAATTATTTTTTGAATAATTTACTATAGAAAAGGCAATCCCTGGCGCAATTAAAATTTGCGATAGTAGAAAATTATTTTTTGAATAATTTACGTAGAAAAGGCAATCCCTGGCGTAATTAAAATTTGCGACAGTAGAAAATTATTTTTTGAATAATTTACTATAGAAAAGGCAATCCCTGGGATATTTAAAATTTGCGACAGTAGAAAATTATTTTTTGAATAATTTACTATTGAAAAGGTAATCCCTGGGATATTTAAAATTTGCGACAGTAGAAAGCTATTTTTTGAATAATTTACTGTAGAAAAGGCAATCCCTGGCGTAATTAAAACTTGCGACAGTAGAAAATTATTTTTTGAATAATTTACTATAGAAAAGGCAATCCCTGGCGCAATTAAAATTTGCGACAGTATAAAATTATTTTTTTAATAATTTACTATAGAAAAGGCAATCCCTGGCGTAATTAAAATTTGCGACAGTATAAAATTATTTTTTGAATAATTTACTATAGAAAAGGCAATCCCTGGCGCACTTAAAATTTGCGACAGTAGAAAATTATTTTTTGAATAATTTAGTATAGAAAAGGCAATCCCTGGCGCAATTAAAATTTGCGACAGTAGAAAATTATTTTTTGAATAATTTACTATAGAAAAGGCAATCCCTGGCGTAATTAAAATTTGCGACAGTATAAAATTATTTTTTGAATAATTTACTATAAAAAAGGCAATCCCAGGCGCACTTAAAATTTGCGACAGTAGAAAATTATTTTTTGAATAATTTACTATAGAAAAGGTAATCCCTGGCGCAATTAAAATTTGCGACAGTAGAAAATTATTTTTTGAATAATTTACTATAGAAAAGGCAATCCCTGGCGTAGTTAAAATTTGCGACAGTTGAAAATTATTTTTTGAATAATTTACTATAGAAAAGGCAATCCCTGGCGTAATTAAAATTTGCGACAGTATAAAATTATTTTTTGAATAATTTACTATAGAAAAGGCAATCCCTGGCGCACTTAAAATTTTCGACAGTAAAAAATTATTTTTTGAATAATTTACTATAGAAAAGGCAATCCCTGGTGCACTTAAAATTTGCGACAGTAAAAAATTATTTTTTGAATAATTTACTATAGAAAAAGCAATCCCTGGCGTAATTAAAATTTGCGACAGTATAAAATTATTTTTTGAATAATTTACTATAGAAAAGGCAATCCCTGGCGCACTTAAAATTTCCGACAGTAGAAAATTATTTTTTGAATAATTTACTATAGAAAAGGCAATCCCTGGCGCAATTAAAATTTGCGACAGTAGAAAATTATTTTTTGAATAATTTACTATAGAAAAGGCAATCCCTGGCGTAATTAAAATTTGCGACAGTATAAAATTATTTTTTGAATAATTTACTATAGAATGGCGCACTTAAAATTTGCGACAGTAGAAAATCATTTTCTGAATAATTTACTATAGAAAAGGCAATCCCTGGCGCAATTAAAATTTGCGACAGTAGAAAATTATTTTTTGAATAATTTACTATAGAAAAGGCAATCCCTGGCAAAATTAAAATTTGCGACAGTTGAAAATTATTTTTTGAATAATTTACTATAGAAAAGGCAATCCCTGGCGTAATTAAAATTTGCGACAGTATAAAATTATTTTTTGAATAATTTACTATAGAAAAGGCAATCCCTGGCGCACTTAAAATTTGCGACAGTAAAAAATTATTTTTTGAATAATTTACTATAGAAAAGGCAATCCCTGGCGCACTTAAAATTTGCGACAGTAAAAAATTATTTTTTGAATAATTTACTATAGAAAAGGCAATCCCTGGCGTAATTAAAATTTGCGACAGTATAAAATTATTTTTTGAATAATTTACTATAGAAAAGGCAATCACTGGCGCACTTAAAATTTGCGACAGTAGAAAATTATTTTTTGAATAATTTACTATAGAAAAGGCAATCCCTGGCGCAATTAAAATTTGCGACAGTAGAAAAATATTTTTTGAATAATTTACTATAGAATAGGCAATCCCTGGCGTAATTAAAATTTGTGACATTTGAAAATTATTTTTTGAATAATTTACTAGAGAAAAGGCAATCCCTGGCGTAATTAAAATTTGCGACAGTTTAAAATTATTTTTTGAATAATTTACTATAGAAAAGGCAATCCCTGGCGCACTTAAAATTTGCGACAGTAAAAAATTATTTTTTGAATAATTTACTATAGAAAAGGCAATCCCTGGCGCACTTAAAATTTGCGACAGTAAAAAATTATTTTTTGAATAATTTACTATAGAAAAGGCAATCCCTGGCGTAATTAAAATTTGCGACAGTATAAAATTATTTTTTGAATAATTTACTATAGAAAAGGCAACCCCTGGCGCACTTAAAATTTGCGACAGTAAAAAATTATTTTTTGAATAATTTACTATAGAAAAGACAATCCCTGGCGTAATTAAAATTTTCGACAGTAGAAAATTATTTTTTGAATAATTTACTATAGAAAAGGCAATCCCTGGGATATTTAAAATTTGCGAGAGTAGAAAATTATTTTTTGAATAATTTACTATAGAAAAGGCAATCCTTGGCGTAATTAAAATTTGCGACAGTAGAAAATTATTTTTTGAATAATTTACTATAGAAAAGGCAATCCCTGGCGCAATTAAAATTTGCGATAGTAGAAAATTATTTTTTGAATAATTTACGTAGAAAAGGCAATCCCTGGCGTAATTAAAATTTGCGACAGTAGAAAATTATTTTTTGAATAATTTACTATAGAAAAGGCAATCCCTGGGATATTTAAAATTTGCGACAGTAGAAAATTATTTTTTGAATAATTTACTATTGAAAAGGTAATCCCTGGGATATTTAAAATTTGCGACAGTAGAAAGCTATTTTTTGAATAATTTACTGTAGAGAAGGCAATCCCTGGCGTAATTAAAACTTGCGACAGTAGAAAATTATTTTTTGAATAATTTACTATAGAAAAGGCAATCCCTGGCGCAATTAAAATTTGCGACAGTATAAAATTATTTTTTTAATAATTTACTATAGAAAAGGCAATCCCTGGCGTAATTAAAATTTGCGACAGTATAAAATTATTTTTTGAATAATTTACTATAGAAAAGGCAATCCCTGGCGCACTTAAAATTTGCGACAGTAGAAAATTATTTTTTGAATAATTTAGTATAGAAAAGGCAATCCCTGGCGCAATTAAAATTTGCGACAGTAGAAAATTATTTTTTGAATAATTTACTATAGAAAAGGCAATCCCTGGCGTAATTAAAATTTGCGACAGTATAAAATTATTTTTTGAATAATTTACTATAAAAAAGGCAATCCCTGGCGCACTTAAAATTTGCGACAGTAGAAAATTATTTTTTGAATAATTTACTATAGAAAAGGTAATCCCTGGCGCAATTAAAATTTGCGACAGTAGAAAATTATTTTTTGAATAATTTACTATAGAAAAGGCAATCCCTGGCGTAGTTAAAATTTGCGACAGTTGAAAATTATTTTTTGAATAATTTACTATAGAAAAGGCAATCCCTGGCGTAATTAAAATTTGCGACAGTATAAAATTATTTTTTGAATAATTTACTATAGAAAAGGCAATCCCTGGCGCACTTAAAATTTTCGACAGTAAAAAATTATTTTTTGAATAATTTACTATAGAAAAGGCAATCCCTGGTGCACTTAAAATTTGCGACAGTAAAAAATTATTTTTTGAATAATTTACTATAGAAAAAGCAATCCCTGGCGTAATTAAAATTTGCGACAGTATAAAATTATTTTTTGAATAATTTACTATAGAAAAGGCAATCCCTGGCGCACTTAAAATTTCCGACAGTAGAAAATTATTTTTTGAATAATTTACTATAGAAAAGGCAATCCCTGGCGCAATTAAAATTTGCGACAGTAGAAAATTATTTTTTGAATAATTTACTATAGAAAAGGCAATCCCTGGCGTAATTAAAATTTGCGACAGTAGAAAATTATTTTTTGAATAATTTACTATAGAAAAGGCAATCCCTGGCGTAATTAAAATTTGCGACAGTATAAAATTATTTTTTGAATAATTTACTATAGAAAAGGCAATCCCTGGCGCACTTAAAATTTGCGACAGTATAAAATTATTTTTTGAATAATTTACTATAGAAAAGGCAGTCCCTGGCGCAATTAAAATTTGCGACAGTAGAAAATTATTTTTTGAATAATTTACTATAGAAAAGGCAATCCCTGGCACAATTACAATTTGCGACAGTTGAAAATTATTTTTTGAATAATTTACTATAGAAAAGGCAATCCCTGGCGCAATTAAAATTTGCGACAGTATAAAATTATTTTTTGAATAATTTACTATAGAAAAGGCAATCACTGGCGTAATTAAAATTTGCGAGAGTATAAAATTATTTTTTGAATAATTTACTATAGAAAAGGCAATCCCTGGAGTAATTAAAATTTGCGACAGTATAAAATTATTTTTTGCAAAATTTACTATAGAAAAGGCAATCCCTGGCGTAGTTAAAATTTTCGACAGTAAAAAATTAATATTTTGAAAAATTTACTGTAGAAAAGGCAATCCCTGGCGCAATTAAAATTTGCGACAGTAAAAAATTATTTTTTGAATAATTTACTATAGAAAAGGCAATCCCTGGCGCAATTAAAATTTGCGACAGAAAAAAATTATTTTTTGAATAATTTACTATAGAAAAGGCAATCCCTGGCGTAATTAAAATTTGCGACAGTTGAAAATTATTTTTGAATAATTTACTATAGAAAAGGCAATACCTGGCACACTTAAAATTTGCGACAGTAAAAAATTATTTTTTGAATAATTTACTATAGAAAAGGCAATCCCTGGCGTATTTAAAATTTGCGACAGTAAGAAATTAATTTGTGAGAAATTTACTATAGGAAAGGCAATCCCTGGCGCAATTAAAATTTGCGACAGTAAAAAATTATTTTTTGCAAAATTTACTATAGAAAAGGCAATCCCTGGCGTAATTAAAATTTGCGACAGTAGAAAATTATTCTTTGAATAATTTACTATAGAAAAGGCAATCCCTGGCGCAATTAAAATTTGCGACAGTAGAAAATTATTTTTTGAATAATTTACTATAGAAAAGGCAATCCCTGGCGTAATTAAAATTTGCGATAGTAGAAAATTATTTTTTGAATAATTTACTATAGAAAAGGCAATCCCTGGCGCACTTAAAATTTGCGACAGTAGAAAATTATTTTTTGAATTATTTACTATAGAAAAGGCAATCCCTGGCGCAATTAAAATTTGCGACAGTAAAAAATTATTTTTTGAATAATTTACTATAGAAAAGGCAATCCCTGGCGTAATTAAAATTTGCGACAGTATAAAATTATTTTTTGAATAATTTACTATAGAAAAGGCAATCCCTGGCGTAATTAAAATTTGCGACAGTAGAAAATTATTTTTTGAATAATTTACTACAGAAAAGGCAATCCCTGGCGCAATTAAAATTTGCGACAGTAGAAAATTATTTTTTGAATAATTTTCTATAGAAAAGGCAATCCCTGGCGTATTTAAAATTTGCGACAGTAGAAAATTATTTTTTGAACAATTTACTATAGAAAAGGCAATCCTTGGCGTATTTAAAATTTGCGACAGTAGAAAATAATTTTTTGAATAATTTACTATAGAAAAGGCAATCCCTGGCGTATTTAAGATTTGCGACAGTAAAGAATTATTTTTTGAATAATTTACTATAGAAAAGGCAAACCCTGGCGCAATTAAAATTTGCGACAGTAGAAAATTATTTTTTGAATAATTTACTATAGAAAAGGCAATCCCTGGCGCACTTAAAATTTGCGACAGTAAAAAATTATTTTGTGAGAAATTTACTATAGAAAATGCAATCCCTGGGATATTTAAAATTTGCGACAGTAGAAAATTATTTTTTGAATAATTTACTATAGAAAAGGCAATCCCTGGCGTAATTAAAATTTGCGACAGTAAAAAATTATTTTTTGAATAATTTACTATAGAAAAGGCAATCCCTGGCGCAATTAAAATTTGCGACAGTAAAAAATTATTTTTTGCAAAATTTACTATAGAAAAGGCAATCCCTGGCGTATTTAAAATTTGCGACAGTATAAAATTATTTTTTGAATAATTTACTATAGAAAAGGCAATCCTTGGCGTAATTAAAATTTGCGACAGTAAAAAATTATTTTTTGCAAAATTTACTGTAGAAAAGGTAATACCTGGCGTAATTAAAATTTTCGAGAGTAAAAAATTAATATTTTGAAAAATTTACTGTAGAAAAGGCAATCCCTGGCGCAATTAAAATTTGCGACAGTAAAAAATTATTTTTTGAATAATTTACTATAGAAAAGGCAATCCCTGGCGTAATTAAAATTTGCGACAGTATAAAATTATTTTTTGAATAATTTACTATAGAAAAGGCAATCCCTGGCGCACTTAAAATTTGCGACAGTAAAAAATTATTTTTTGAACAATTTACTATAGAAAAGGCAATCCCTGGCGTAATTAAAATTTGCCACAGTTGAAAATTATTTTTTGAATAATTTACTATAGAAAAGGCAATCCCTGGCGCAATTAAAATTTGCGACAGTAGAAAATTATTTTTTGAATAATTTACTATAGAAAAGGCAATCCCTGGCGTATTTAAAATTTGCGACAGTAGAAAATTATTTTTTGAATAATTTACTATAGAAAAGGCAATCCTTGGCGTATTTAAAATTTGCGACAGTAGAAAATAATTTTTTGAATAATTTACTATAGAAAAGGCAATCCCTGGCGTATTTAAGATTTGCGACAGTAAAGAATTATTTTTTGAATAATTTACTATAGAAAAGGCAAACCCTGGCGCAATTAAAATTTGCGACAGTAGAAAATTATTTTTTGAATAATTTACTATAGAAAAGGCAATCCCTGGCGCACTTAAAATTTGCGACAGTAAAAAATTATTTTGTGAGAAATTTACTATAGAAAATGCAATCCCTGGGATATCTAAAATTTGCGACAGTAGAAAATTATTTTTTGAATAATTTACTATTGAAAAGGCAATCCCTGGCGTATTTAAAATTTGCGACAGTAGAAAATTATTTTTTGAATAATTTACTATAGAAAAGGCAATCCCTGGCGCAATTAAAATTTGCGACAGTAAAAAATTATTTTTTGAATAATTTACTATAGAAAAGGCAATCCCTGTCGTATTTAAATTTTGCGACAGTAAGAAATTAATTTGTGAGAAATTTACTATAGAAAAGGCAATCCCTGGGATATTTAAAATTTGCGACAGAAAAAATTATTTTTTGAACAATTTACTATAGAAAAGGCAATCCCTGGCGTATTTAAAATTTGCGACAGTATAAAATTAATTTTTGAAAAATTTACTGTAGAAAAGGCAATCCCTGGCGCAATTAAAATTTGCGACAGTAGAAAATTATTTTTTGAATAATTTACTGAAGAAAAGGCAATCCCTGGCGCAATTAAAATTTGCGACAGTAGAAAATTATTTTTTGAATAATTTACTATAGAAAAGGCAATCCCTGGCGTATTTAAAATTTGCGACAGTAGAAAATTATTTTTTGAATAATTTACTATAGAAAAGGCAATCCCTGGCGTATTTAAAATTTGCGACAGTAAAAAATTATTTTTTGAATAATTTACTATAGAAAAGGCAATACCTGGCGCAATTAAAATTTGCGACAGTAAAAAATTATTTTTTGCAAAATTTACTATAGAAAAGGCAATCCCTGGCGTATTTAAAATTTGCGACAGTATAAAATTAATTTTTGAAAAATTTACTATATAAAAGGCAATCCCTGGCGTAATTAAATTTTGCGACAGTAAAAAATTATTTTTTGAATAATTTACTATAGAAAAGGCAATCCCTGGCGTATTTAAAATTTGCGACAGTAAAAAATTAATTTGTGAAATATTTAACTGGCGAAATTGAAATTTGCGAGAGTAAAAAATTATTTTTTGAATAAGTTACTATAGAAAAGGCAATCCCTGGCGTAATTAAAATTTGCGACAGTAGAAAATTATTCTTTGAATAATTTACTATAGAAAAGGCAATCCCTGGCGTAATTAAAATTTGCGACAGTTGAAAATTATTTTTGAATAATTTACTATAGAAAAGGCAATACTTGGCACACTTAAAATTTGCGACAGTAAAAAATTATTTTTTGAATAATTTACTATAGAAAAGGCAATCCCTGGCGTATTTAAAATTTGCGAATGTAAAAAATTATTTTTTGAAAAATTTACTATAGAAAAGGCAATCCCTGGCGTAATTAAAATTTGCGACAGTAAAAAATTATTTTTTGAATAACTTACTATAGAAAAGGCAATCCCTGGCGCAATTAAAATTTGCGACAGAAAAAAATTATTTTTTGAATAATTTACTATAGAAAAGGCGATCCCTGGCGTAATTAAAATTTGCGACAGTTGAAAATTATTTTTGAATAATTTACTATAGAAAAGGCAATACCTGGCACACTTAAAATTTGCGACAGTAAAAAATTATTTTTTGAAAAATTTACTATAGAAAAGGCAATCCCTGGCGCAATTAAAATTTGCGACAGTAAAAAATTATTTTTTGAATAATTTACTATAGAAAAGGCAATCCCTGGCGTATTTAAAATTTGCGACAGTAAGAAATTAATTTGTGAGAAATTTACTATAGGAAAGGCAATCCCTGGCGCAATTAAAATTTGCGACAGTAAAAAATTATTTTTTGCAAAATTTACTATAGAAAAGGCAATCCCTGGCGTAATTAAAATTTGCGACAGTAGAAAATTATTCTTTGAATAATTTACTATAGAAAAGGCAATCCCTGGCGCAATTAAAATTTGCGACAGTAGAAAATTATTGTTTGAATAATTTACTATAGAAAAGGCAATCCCTGGCGTAATTAAAATTTGCGACAGTAGAAAATTATTTTTTGAATAATTTACTATAGAAAAGGCAATCCCTGGCGTAATTAAAATTTGCGACAGTTTAAAATTATTTTTTGAATAATTTACTATAGAAAAGGCAATCCCTGGCGTAATTAAAATTTGCGACAGTAGAAAATTATTTTTTGAATAATTTACTACAGAAAAGGCAATCCCTGGCGTAATTAAAATTTGCGACAGTAGAAAATTATTTTTTGAATAATTTACTATAGAAAAGGCAATCCCTGGCGCACTTAAAATTTGCGACAGTAAAAAATTATTTTTTGAATAATTTACTATAGAAAAGGCAATCCCTGGCGTAATTAAAATTTGCGACAGTATAAAATTATTTTTTGAATAATTTACTATAGAAAAGGCAATCCCTGGCGTAATTAAAATTTTCGAGAGTAAAAAATTAATATTTTGAAAAATTTACTGTAGAAAAGGCAATCCCTGGCGCAATTAAAATTTGCGACAGTAAAAAATTATTTTTTGAATAATTTACTATAGAAAAGGCAATCCCTGGCGTAATTAAAATTTGCGACAGTATAAAATTATTTTTTGAATAATTTACTATAGAAAAGGCGATCCCTGGCGCACTTAAAATTTGCGACAGTAAAAAATTATTTTTTGAACAATTTACTATAGAAAAGGCAATCCCTGGCTTAATTAAAATTTGCCACAGTTGAAAATTATTTTTTGAATAATTTACTATAGAAAAGGCAATCCCTGGCACAATTAAAATTTGCGACAGTAGAAAATTATTTTTTGAATAATTTACTATAGAAAAGGCAATCCCTGGCGTATTTAAAATTTGCGACAGTAGAAAATTATTTTTTGAATAATTTACTATAGAAAAGGCAATCCTTGGCGTATTTAAAATTTGCAACAGTAGAAAATAATTTTTTGAATAATTTACTATAGAAAAGGCAATCCCTGGCGTATTTAAGATTTGCGACAGTAAAGATTTATTTTTTGAATAATTTACTATAGAAAAGGCAAACCCTGGCGCAATTAAAATTTGCGACAGTAGAAAATTATTTTTTGAATAATTTACTATAGAAAAGGCAATCCCTGGCGCACTTAAAATTTGCGACAGTAAAAAATTATTTTGTGAGAAATTTACTATAGAAAATGCAATCCCTGGGATATCTAAAATTTGCGACAGTAGAAAATTATTTTTTGAATAATTTACTATTGAAAAGGCAATCCCTGGCGTATTTAAAATTTGCGACAGTAGAAAATTATTTTTTGAATAATTTACTATAGAAAAGGCAATCCCTGGCGCAATTAAAATTTGCGACAGTAAAAAATTATTTTTTGAATAATTTACTATAGAAAAGGCAATCCCTGTCGTATTTAAATTTTGCGACAGTAAGAAATTAATTTGTGAGAAATTTACTATAGAAAAGCAATCCCTGGGATATTTAAAATTTGCGCAGAAAAAATTATTTTTTGAACAATTTACTATAGAAAAGGCAATCCCTGGCGTATTTAAAATTTGCGACAGTATAAAATTAATTTTTGAAAAATTTACTGTAGAAAAGGCAATCCCTGGCGCAACTAAAATTTGCGACAGTTGAAAATTATTTTTTGAATAATTTACTGTAGAAAAGGCAATCCCTTGCGCAATTAAAATTTGCGACAGTAGAAAATTATTTTTTGAATAATTTACTATAGAAAAGGCAATCCCTGGCGTATTTAAAATTTGCGACAGTAGAAAATTATTTTTTGAATAATTTACTATAGAAAAGGCAATCCCTGGCGTATTTAAAATTTGCGACAGTAAAAAATTATTTTTTGAATAATTTACTATAGAAAAGGCAATACCTGGCGCAATTAAAATTTGCGACAGTAAAAAATTATTTTTTGCAAAATTTACTATAGAAAAGGCAATTCCTGGCGTATTTAAAATTTGCGACAGTATAAAATTAATTTTTGAAAAATTTACTATATAAAAGGCAATCCCTGGCGTAATTAAAATTTGCGACAGTAAAAAATTATTTTTTGAATAATTTACTATAGAAAAGGCAATCCCTGGCGTATTTAAAATTTGCGACAGTAAAAAATTAATTTGTGAAATATTTAACTGGCGAAATTGAAATTTGCGAGAGTAAAAAATTATTTTTTGAATAAGTTACTATAGAAAAGGCAATCCCTGGCGTAATTAAAATTTGCGACAGTTGAAAATTATTTTTTGAATAATTTACTATAGAAAAGGCAATGCCTGGCGCACTTAAAATTTGCGACAGTAGAAAATTATTTTTTGAATAATTTACTATAGAAAAGGCAATCCCTGGCGCAATTAAAATTTGCGACAGTAGAAAATTATTTTTTGAATAATTTACTATAGAAAAGGCAATCCCTGGCGCAATTAAAATTTGCGACAGTATAAAATTATTTTTTGAATAATTTACTATAGAAAAGGCAATCCCTGGCGTAATTAAAATTTGCGACAGTATAAAATTATTTTTTGAATAATTTACTATAGAAAAGGCAATCCCTGGCGCACTTAAAATTTGCGACAGTAAAAAATTATTTTTTGAATAATTTACTATAGAAAAGGCAATCCCTGGCGTAATTAAAATTTGCAACAGTAGAAAATTATTTTTTGAATAATTTGCTATAGAAAAGGCAATCCCTGGCGCAATTAAAATTTGCGACAGTAGAAAATTATTTTTTGAATAATTTACTATAGAAAAGGCAATCCCTGGCGTAATTAAAATTTGCGACAGTATAAAATTATTTTTTGAATAATTTACTATAGAAAAGGCAATCCCTGGCGCACTTAAAATTTGCGACAGTAAAAAATTATTTTTTGAATAATTTACTATAGAAAAGGCAATCCCTGGCGTAATTAAAATTTGCGACAGTTGAAAATTATTTTTTGAATAATTTACTATAGAAAAGGCAATCCCTGGCGCAGTTAAAATTTGCGACAGTAAAAAATTATTTTTTGCAAAATTTACTATAGAAAAGGCAATCCCTGGCGTAATTAAAATTTGCGACAGTTGAAAATTATTTTTTGAATAATTTACTATAGAAAAGGCAATCCCTGGGCCACTTAAAATTTGCGACAGTAAAAAATTATTTTTTGAATAATTTACTATAGAAAAGGCAATGCCTGGCGTAATTAAAATTTGCGACAGTAGAAAATTATTTTTTGCAAAATTTACTGTAGAAAAGGCAATCCCTGGCGTATTTAAAATTTGCGACAGTATAAAATTAATTTTTGAAAAATTTACTGTAGAAAAGGCAATCCCTGGCGTAATTAAAATTTGCGACAGTAAAAAATTATTTTTTTGAATAATTTACTATAGAAAAGGCAATCCCTGGCGTAATTAAAATTTGCGACAGTAAAAAATGATTTTTTGAATAATTTACTATAGAAAAGGCAATCCCTGGCGTAATTAAAATTTGCGACAGTATAAAATTATTTTTTGAAAAATTTACTATATAAAAGGCAATCCCTGGCGTAATTAAAATTTGCGACAGTAAAAAATTATTTTTTGAATAATTTACTATAGAAAAGGCAATCCCTGGCGTATTTAAAATTTGCGACAGTAAAAAATTAATTTGTGCAAAATTTACCTGGCGAAATTGAAATTTGCGAGAGTAAAAAATTATTTTTTGAATAATTTACTATATAAAAGGCAATCCCTGGCGTAATTAAAATTTGCGACAGTTGAAAATTATTTTTTGAATAATTTACTATAGAAAAGGCAATCCCTGGCGCAATTAAAATTTGCGACAGTAGAAAATTATTTTTTGAATAATTTACTATAGAAAAGGCAATCCCTGGCGCATTTAAAATTTGCGACAGTAAGAAATTAATTTGTGAGAAATTTACTATAGAAAAGGCAATCCCTGGGATATTTAAAATTTGCGACAGTAAAAAATTATTTTTTGAATAATTTACTATAGAAAAGGCAATCCCTGGCGTAATTAAAATTTGCGACAGTAGAAAATTATTTTTTGCAAAATTTACTGTAGAAAAGGCAATCCCTGGCGTATTTAAAATTTGCGACAGTATAAAATTAATTTTTGAAAAATTTACTGTAGAAAAGGCAATCCCTGGCGTAATTAAAATTTGCGACAGTAAAAAATTATTGTTTGAATAATTTACTATAGAAAAGGCAAGCCCTGGCGTAATTAAAATTTGCGACAGTAAAAAATTATTTTTTGAATAATTTACTATAGAAAAGGCAATCCCTGGCGTAATTAAAATTTGCAACAGTATAAAATTATTTTTTGAAAAATTTACTATATAAAAGGCAATCCCTGGCGTAATTAAAATTTGCGACAGTAAAAAATTATTTTTTGAATAATTTACTATAGAAAAAGCAATCCCTGGCGTATTTAAAATTTGCGACAGTAAAAAATTAATTTGTGAAAAATTTACCTGGCGAAATTGAAATTTGCGAGAGTAAAAAATTATTTTTTGAATAATTTACTATAGAAAAGGCAATCCCTGGCGTAATTAAAATTTGCGACAGTTGAAAATTATTTTTTGAATAATTTACTATAGAAAAGGCAATCCCTGGCGTAATTAAAATTTGCGACAGTTGAAAATTATTTTTTGAATAATTTACTATAGAAAAGGCAATCCCTGGCGCAGTTAAAATTTGCGACAGTAAAAAATTATTTTTTGCAAAATTTACTATAGAAAAGGCAATCCCTGGCGTAATTAAAATTTGCGACAGTTGAAAATTATTTTTTGAATAATTTACTATAGAAAAGGCAATCCCTGGGCCACTTAAAATTTGCGACAGTAAAAAATTATTTTTTGAATAATTTACTATAGAAAAGGCAATGCCTGGCGTAATTAAAATTTGCGACAGTAGAAAATTATTTTTTGCAAAATTTACTGTAGAAAAGGCAATCCCTGGCGTATTTAAAATTTGCGACAGTATAAAATTAATTTTTGAAAAATTTACTGTAGAAAAGGCAATCCCTGGCGTAATTAAAATTTGCGACAGTAAAAAATTATTTTTTGAATAATTTACTATAGAAAAGGCAATCCCTGGCGTAATTAAAATTTGCGACAGTAAAAAATGATTTTTTGAATAATTTACTATAGAAAAGGCAATCCCTGGCGTAATTAAAATTTGCGACAGTATAAAATTATTTTTTGAAAAATTTACTATATAAAAGGCAATCCCTGGCGTAATTAAAATTTGCGACAGTAAAAAATTATTTTTTGAATAATTTACTATAGAAAAGGCAATCCCTGGCGTATTTAAAATTTGCGACAGTAAAAAATTAATTTGTGCAAAATTTACCTGGCGAAATTGAAATTTGCGAGAGTAAAAAATTATTTTTTGAATAATTTACTATATAAAAGGCAATCCCTGGCGTAATTAAAATTTGCGACAGTTGAAAATTATTTTTTGAATAATTTACTATAGAAAAGGCAATCCCTGGCGCAATTAAAATTTGCGACAGTAGAAAATTATTTTTTGAATAATTTACTATAGAAAAGGCAATCCCTGGCGCATTTAAAATTTGCGACAGTAAGAAATTAATTTGTGAGAAATTTACTATAGAAAAGGCAATCCCTGGGATATTTAAAATTTGCGACAGTAAAAAATTATTTTTTGAATAATTTACTATAGAAAAGGCAATCCCTGGCGTAATTAAAATTTGCGACAGTAGAAAATTATTTTTGCAAAATTTACTGTAGAAAAGGCAATCCCTGGCGTATTTAAAATTTGCGACAGTATAAAATTAATTTTTGAAAAATTTACTGTAGAAAAGGCAATCCCTGGCGTAATTAAAATTTGCGACAGTAAAAAATTATTGTTTGAATAATTTACTATAGAAAAGGCAAGCCCTGGCGTAATTAAAATTTGCGACAGTAAAAAATTATTTTTTGAATAATTTACTATAGAAAAGGCAATCCCTGGCGTAATTAAAATTTGCAACAGTATAAAATTATTTTTTGAAAAATTTACTATATAAAAGGCAATCCCTGGCGTAATTAAAATTTGCGACAGTAAAAAATTATTTTTTGAATAATTTACTATAGAAAAAGCAATCCCTGGCGTATTTAAAATTTGCGACAGTAAAAAATTAATTTGTGAAAAATTTACCTGGCGAAATTGAAATTTGCGAGAGTAAAAAATTATTTTTTGAATAATTTACTATAGAAAAGGCAATCCCTGGCTTAATTAAAATTTGCGACAGTTGAAAATTATTTTTTGAATAATTTACTATAGAAAAGGCAATCCCTGGCGCACTTAAAATTTCCGACAGTAAAAAATTATTTTTTGAATAATTTACTATAGAAAAGGCAATCCCTGGCGTAATTAAAATTTGCGACAGTAGAAAATTATTTTTTGAAAAATTTACTGTAGAAAGGCAATCCCTGGCGCAATTAAAATTTGCGACAGTAGAAAATTATTTTTTGAAAGTTTACTGTAGAAAAGGCAATCCCTGGCGCAATTAAAATTTGCGACAGTAAAAAATTATTTTTTGCAATATTTACTGTAGAAAAGGCAATCCCTGGCGCAATTAAAACTTGCGATAGTAAAAAATTATTTTTTGAATAATTTACTATAGAAAAGGCAATCCCTGGCGGATTTGAAATTTGCGACAGTAAAAAATAATTTTTTGAATAATTTACTATAGAAAAGGCAATCCCTGGCGTAGTTAAAATTTGCGACAGTAGAAAATTATTTTTTGAATAATTTACTATAGAAAAGGCAATCCCTGGCGTAATTAAAATTTGCGACAGTAAAAAATTAATTTGTGAAAAATTTACTATAGAAAAGGCAATCCCTGGCGCAATTAAAATTTGCAACAGTAAAAAATTATTTTTTGCAAAATTTACTGTAGAAAAGGCAATCCCTGGCTCAATTAAAACTTGCGATAGTAAAAAATTATTTTTTGAATAATTTACTATAGAAAAGGCAACCCCTGGCGGATTTGAAATTTGCGACAGTAAAAAATTATGTTTTGAATACTTTACTATAGATAAGGCAATCCCTGGCGTAATTAAAATTTGCGACAGTAGAAAATTATTTTTTGAATAATTTACTATAGAAAAGCAATCCCTGGCGTAATTAAAATTTGCGACAGTAGAAAATTATTTTTTGAATAATTTACTATAGAAAAGGCAATCCCTGGCGTAATTAAAATTTGCGACAGTAGAAAATTATTTTTTGAATAATTTACTATAGAAAAGGCAATCCCTGGCGTAATTAAAATTTGCGACAGTATAAAATTATTTTTTGAAAATTTACTATATAAAAGGCAATCCCTGGCGTAATTAAAATTTGCGACAGTAAAAAATTATTTTGTGAATAATTTACTATAGAAAAGGCAATCCCTGGCGTATTTAAAATTTGCGACAGTAAAAAATTAATTTGTGAAAAATTTACCAGGCGAAATTGAAATTTGGGAGAGTAAAAAATTATTTTTTGAATAATTTACTATAGAAAAGGCAATCCCTGGCGTAATTAAAATTTGCGACAGTTGAAAATTATTTTTTGAATAATTTACTATAGAAAAGGCAATCCCTGGCGCACTTAAAATTTGCGACAGTAAAAAATTATTTTTTGAATAATTTACTATAGAAAAGGTAATCCCTGGCCCAATTACAATTTGCGACAGTAAAAAATTATTTTTTGAATAATTTACTATAGAAAAGGCAATCCCTGGCGGATTTGAAATTTGCGACAGTAAAAAATTATTTTTTGAATAATTTACTATAGAAAAGGCAATCCCTGGCGTAATTAAAATTTGCGACAGTAGAAAATTATTTTTTGAATAATTTACTATAGAAAAGGCAACCCCTGGCGTAATTAAAATTTGCGACAGTAAAAAATTAATTTGTGAAAAATTTACTATAGAAAAGGCAATCCCTGGCGCAGTTAAAATTTGCAACAGTAAAAAATTATTTTTTGCAAAATTTACTGTAGAAAAGGCAATCCCTGGCGCAATTAAAATTTGCAACAGTAAAAAATTATTTTTTGCAAAATTTACTATAGAAAAGGCAATCCCTGGCGTAATTAAAATTTGCGACAGTAGAAAATTATAGAAAAGGAAATCCCTGGCGCAATTAAAATTTGCGACAGTAAAAAATTTTTTTTTCAATAATTTACTATAGAAAAGGCAATCCCTGGCGTAATTAAAATTTGCGACAGTAGAAAATTATTTTTTGAATAATTTACTATAGAAAAGGCAATCCCTGGCGTAATTAAAATTTGCGACAGTAGAAAATTATTTTTTGAATAATTTACTATAGAAAAGGCAATCCCTGGCGTAATTAAAATTTGCGACAGTAGAAAATTATTTTTTGAATAATTTACTATAGAAAAGGCAATCCCTGGCGTAATTAAAATTTGCGACAGTAAAAAATTATTTTTTGAATAATTTACTATAGAAAAGGCAATCCCTGGCGGATTTGAAATTTGCGACAGTAAAAAATTTTTGCGACAGTAGAAAATTATTTTTTGAATAATTTACTATAGAAAAGGCAATCCCTGGCGTAATTAAAATTTGCGCCAGTATAAAATTATTTTTTGAATAATTTACTATAGAAAAGGCAATCCCTGGCGCAATTAAAATTTGCGACAGTAAAAAATTATTTTTTGAAAAATTTACTATAGAAAAGTTAATACCTGGCGCAATTATAATTTGCGACATTAAAAAATTATTTTTTGAAAAATTTACTGTAGAAAGGCAATCCCTGGCGCAATTAAAATTTGCGACAGTAAAAAATTAATTTTTGCAAAATTTACTGTAGAAAAGGCAATCCCTGGCGCAATTAAAACTTGCGATAGTAAAAAATTACTTTTTGAATAATTTACTATAGAAAAGGCAATCCCTGGCGGATTTGAAATTTGCGACAGTAAAAAATTATTTCTTGAATAATTTACTATAGAAAAGGCAATCCCTGGCGAAATTAAAATTTGCGACAGTAGAAAATTATTTTTTGAATAATTTACTATAGAAAAGGCAATCCCTGGCGTATTTAAAATTTGCGACAGTAAAAAATTATTTTTTGAATAATTTACTATAGAAAAGGCAATCCCTGGCGTAATTAAAATTTGCGACAGTTGAAAATTATTTTTTGAATAATTTACTATAGAAAAGGCAATCCCTGGCGCACTTAAAATTTGCGACAGTAAAAAATTATTTTTTGAATAATTTACTATAAAAAGGCAATCCCTGGCGTAATTAAAATTTGCGACAGTATAAAATTATTTTTTGCAAAATTTACTGTAGAAAAGGCAATCCCTGGCGCAATTAAAACTTGCGATAGTAAAAAATTACTTTTTGAATAATTTACTATAGAAAAGGCAATCCCTGGCGGATTTGAAATTTGCGACAGTAAAAAATTATTTTTTGAATAATTTACTATAGAAAAGGCAATCCCTGGCGTATTTAAAATTTGCGACAGTAAGAAGTTAATTTGTGAGAAATTTACTATAGAAAAGGCAATCCCTGGGATATTTAAAATTTTCGACAGTAAAAAATTATTTTTTGAATAATTTACTATAGAAAAGGCAATCCCTGGCGTACTTAAAATTTGCGACAGTAAAAAATTAATTTGTGAAAAATTTACCTGGCGAAATTGAAATTTGCGAGAGTAAAAAATTATTTTTTGAATAATTTACTATAGAAAAGGCGATCCCTGGCGCAATTAAAATTTGCGACAGTAAAAAATTATTTTTTGCAAAATTTACTATAGAAAAGGCAATCCCTGGCGTAATTAAAATTTGGGACAGTATAAAATTATTTTTTGAATAATTTACTGTAGAAAAGGCAATCCCTGGCGTAATTAAAATTTGCGACAGTAGAAAATTATTTTTTGAATAATATACTATAGAAAAGGCAATCCCTGGCGTAATTAAAATTTGCGACAGTAAAAAATTATTTTTTGAATAATTTACTATAGAAAAGGCAATCACTGGCGGATTTGAAATTTGCGACAGTAAAAAATTTTTGCGACAGTAGAAAATTATTTTTTGAATAACTTACTATAGAAAAGGCAATCCCTGGCGTATTTAAAATTTGCGACAGTAAAAAATTATTTTTTGAATAATATACTATAGAAAAGGCAATCCCTGGCGTAATTAAAATTTGCGACAGTAGAAAATTATTTTTAGAATAATTTACTATAGAAAAGGCAATCCCTGGCGTAATTAAAATTTGCGACAGTATAAAATTATTTTTTGAATAATTAACTATAGAAAAGGCAATCCCTGGCGCAATTAAAATTTGCGACAGTAAAAAATTATTTTTTGAATAATTTACTATAGAAAAGGCAATCCTTGGCGTAATTAAAATTTGCGACAGTTGAAAATTATTTTTTGAATAATTTACTATAGAAAAGGCAATCCCTGGCGCACTTAAATTTTGCGACAGTAAAAAATTATTTTTTGAATAATTTACTATAAAAAGGCAATCGCTGGCGCAATTAAAATTTGCGACAGTATAAAATTATTTTTGGAATAATTTACTATAGAAAAGGCAATCCCTGGTGTAATTAAAATTTGCGACAGTAAAAAATTAGTTTTTGAAAAATTTACTGTAGAAAAGGCAATCCCTGGCGCAATTAAAATTTGCGACAGTAGAAAATTATTTTTTGAATAATTTACTGTAGAAAAGGCAATCCCTGGCGCAATTAAAATTTGCGACAGTAAAAAATTATTTTTGAATAATTTACTATAGAAAAGGCAATCCCTGGCGTATTTAAAATTTGCGACAGTAAGAAATTAATTTGTGAGAAATTTACTATAGAAAAGGCAATCCCTGGGATATTTAAAATTTTCGACAGTAAAAAATTATTTTTTGAATAATTTACTATAGAAAAGGCAAACCCTGGCGTATTTAAAATTTGCGACAGTAAAAAATTAATTTGTGAAAAATTTACCTGGCGAAATTGAAATTTGCGAGTGTAAAAAATTATTTTTTGAATAATTTACTATAGAAAAGGCAATCCCTGGCGCAATTAAAATTTGCGACAGTAAAAAATTATTTTTTGCAAAATTTACTATAGAAAAGGCAATCCCTGGCGTAATTAAAATTTGGGACAGTATAAAATTATTTTTTGAATAATTTACTATAGAAAAGGCAATCCTTGGCGTAATTAAAATTTGCGACAGTAGAAAATTATTTTTTGAATAATTTACTATAGAAAAGGCAATCCCTGGCGTAATTAAAATTTGCGACAGTAAAAAATTATTTTTTGAAAAATTTACTATAGAAAAGATAATCCCTGGCGCAATTACAATTTGCGACAGTAAAAAATTATTTTTTGAAAAATTTACTGTAGAAAAGCAATCGCTGGCGCAATTAAAATTTGCGACAGTAAAAAATTATTTTTTGAATAATTTACTATAGAAAAGGCTATCCCTGGCGCTATTAAAATTTGCGACAGTAAAAAATTATTTTTTGAATAATTTACTATAGAAAAGGCAATCCCTGGCGCACTTAAAATTTGCGACAGTAGAAAATTATTTTTTGAATAATTTACTATAGAAAAGGCAATCCCTGGCGCAATTAAAATTTGCGACAGTAAAAAATTATTTTTTTGAATAATTTACTATAGAAAAGGCAATCCCTGGCGTAATTAAAATTTGCGACAGTATAAATTTATTTTTTGAATAATTTACTATAGAAAAGGCAATCCCTAGCGTATTTAAAATTTGCGACAGTAAAAAAATATATTTTGAATAATTTACTATAGAAAAGGCAATCCCTGGCGTATTTAAAATTTGCGACAGTAAGAAATTAATTTGTGAGAAATTTACTATAGAAAAGGCAATCCCTGGGATATTTAAAATTTGCGACAGTAGAAAATTCTTTTTTGAATAATTTACTATAGAAAAGGCAATCCCTGGCGTATTTAAAATTTGCGACAGTAAAAAATTATTTTTTGAATAATTTACTATAGAAAAGGCAATCCCTGACGTATTTAAAATTTGCGACAGTAAAAAATTATTTTTTGAATAATTTACTATAGAAAAGGCAGTCCCTGGCGTAATTAAAATTTGCGACAGTAGAAAATTATTTTATGAATAATTTACTATAGAAAAGGCAATCCCTGGCGGATTTGAAATTTGCGACAGTAAAAAATTATTTTTTGAATAATTTACTATAGAAAAGGCAATCCCTGGCGCAATTAAAATTTGCGACAGTAAAAAATTATTTTTTGAAAAATTTACTATAGAAAAGGTAATCCCTGGCGCAATTACAATTTGCGACAGTAAAAAATTATTTTTTGAAAAATTTACTATAGAAAAGACAATCCCTGGCGTAATTAAAATTGCGACAGTTGAAAATTATTTTTTGAATAATTTACTATAGAAAAGGCAATCCCTGGCGTAATTAAAATTTGCGACAGTAGAAAATTATTTTTTGTATAATTTACTATAGAAAAGGCAATCCCTGGCGTAATTAAAATTTGCGACAGTTGAAAATTATTTTTTGAATAATTTACTATAGAAAAGGCAATCCCTGGCGCACTTAAAATTTGCGAGAGTAAAAAATTATTTTTTGAATAATTTACTATAGAAAAGGCAATCCCTGGCGTAATTAAAATTTGCGACAGTAGAAAATTATTTTTTGAGTAATTTACTATAGAAAAGGCAATCCCTGGCGCAATTAAAATTTGCGATAGTAAAAAATTATTTTTTGAAAAATTTACTATAGAAAAGTTAATCCCTGGCGTAATTACAATTTGCGACAGTTGAAAATTATTTTTTGAATAATTTACTATAGAAAAGGCAATCCCTGGCGCAATTTAAATTTGCGACAGTAAAAAATTATTTTTTGCAAAATTTACGATAAAAAAGGCAATCCCTGGCGTAATTAAAATTTGCGACAGTATAAAATTATTTTTTGAATAATTTACTATAGAAAAGGCAATCCCTGGCGTATTTAAAATTTGCGACAGTAAAAAATTATTTTTTGAATAATTTACTATAGAAAAGGCAATCCCTGGCTTAATTAAAATTTGCGACAGTAGAAAATTATTTTTTGAATAATTTACTATAGAAAAGGCAATCCCTGGCAGATTTGAAATTTGCGACAGTAAAAAATTATTTTTTGAATAATTTACTATAGAAAAGGCAATCCCTGGCGTAATTAAAATTTGCGACAGTAAAAAATTAATTTGTGAAAAATTTACTATAGAAAAGGCAATCCCTGGCGTATTTAAAATTTGCGACAGTAAAAAATTATTTTTTGAATAATTTACTATAGAAAAGGCAATCCCTGGCGTATTTAAAATTTGCGACAGTAAGAAATTAATTTGTGAGAAATTTAATAGAGAAAAGGCAATCCCTGGGATATTTAAAATTTGCGACAGTAGAAAATTATTTTTTGAATAATTTACTATAGAAAAGGCAATCCCTGGCGTATTTAAAATTTGCGACAATAAAAAATTATTTTTTGAATAATTTACTATAGAAAAGGCAATCCCTGGCGTATTTAAAATTTGCGACAGTAAAAAATTATTTTTTGAATAATTTACTATAGAAAAGGCAATCCTTGGCGTAATTAAAATTTGCGACAGTAGAAAATTATTTTATGAATAATTTACTATAGAAAAGGCAATCCCTGGCGGATTTGAAATTTGCAACAGTAAAAAATTATTTTTTGAATAATTTACTATAGAAAAGTCAATCCCTGGCGCAATGAAAATTTGCGACAGTAAAAAATTATTTTTTGAAAAATTTACTATAGAAAAGGTAATCCCTGGCGCAATTACAATTTGCGACAGTAAAAAATTATTTTTTGAAAAATTTACTATAGAAAAGACAATCCCTGGCGTAATTAAAATTTGCGACAGTTGAAAATTATTTTTTGAATAATTTACTATAGAAAAGGCAATCCCTTGTGTAATTAAAATTTGCGACAGTAGAAAATTATTTTTTTGTATAATTTACTATAGAAAAGGCAATCCCTGGCGTAATTAAAATTTGCGACAGTTGAAAATTATTTTTTGAATAATTTACTATAGAAAAGGCAATCCCTGGCGCACTTAAAATTTGCGAGAGTAAAAAATTATTTTTTGAATAATTTACTATAGAAAAGGCAATCCCTGGCGTAATTAAAATTTGCGACAGTAGAAAATTATTTTTTGAATAATTTACTATAGAAAAGGCAATCCCTGGCGTAATTAAAATTTGCGACAGTTGAAAATTAATTTGTGAAAAATTTACCTGGCGAAATTGAAATTTGCGAGAGTAAAAAATTATTTTTTGAATAATTTACTATAGAAAAGGCAATCCCTGGCCCAATTAAAATTTGCGACAGTAGAAAATTATTTTTTGAATAATTTACTATAGAAAAGGCAATCCCTGGCGGATTTGAAATTTGCGACAGTAAAAAATTATTTTTTGAATATTTTACTATAGAAAAGGCAATCCCTGGCGTAATTAAAATTTGCGACAGTAAAAAATTAATTTGTGAAAAATTTACTATAGAAAAGGCAATCCCTGGCGCAATTAAAATTTGCAACAGTAAAAAATTATTTTTTGCAAAATTTACTGTAGAAAAGGCAATCCCTGGCGGATTTGAAATTTGCGACAGTAAAAAATTATTTTTTGAATAATTTACTATAGAAAAGGCAATCCCTGGCGTAATTAAAATTTGCGACAGTAAAAAATTAATTTGTGAAAAATTTACTATAGTAAAGGCAATCCCTGGCGTATTTAAAATTTGCGACAGTAAAAAAATATTTTTTGAATAATTTACTATAGAAAAGGCAATCCCTGGCGTATTTAAAATTTGCGACAGTAAGAAATTAATTTGTGAGAAATTTACTATAGAAAAGGCAATCCCTGGGATATTTAAAATTTGCGACAGTAGAAAATTATTTTTTGAATAATTTACTATAGAAAAGGCAATCCCTGGCGTATTTAAAATTTGCGACAATAAAAAATTATTTTTTGAATAATTTACTATAGAAAAGGCAATCCCTGGCGTATTTAAAATTTGCGACAGTAAAAAATTATTTTTTGAATAATTTACTACAGAAAAGGCAATCCCTGGCGTAATTAAAATTTGCGACAGTAGAAAATTATTTTATGAATAATTTACTATAGAAAAGGCAATCCCTGGCGGATTTGAAATTTGCGACAGTAAAAAATTATTTTTTGAATAATTTACTATAGAAAAGGCAATCCCTGGCGCAATGAAAATTTGCGACAGTAAAAAATTATTTTTTGAAAAATTTACTATAGAAAAGGTAATCCCTGGCGCAATTACAATTTGCGACAGTAAAAAATTATTTTTTGAAAAATTTACTATAAAAAAGACAATCCCTGGCGTAATTAAAATTTGCGACAGTTGAAAATTATTTTTTGAATAATTTACTATAGAAAAGGCAATCCCTGGCGTAATTAAAATTTGCGACAGTATAAAATTATTTTTTGAATAATTTACTATAGAAAAGGCAATCCCTGGCGTATTTAAAATTTGCGACAGTAAAAAATTATTTTTTGAATAATTTACTATAGAAAAGGCAATCCCTGGCGTAATTAAAATTTGCGACAGTAGAAAATTATTTTATGAATAATTTACTATAGAAAAGGCAATCCCTGGCGGATTTGAAATTTGCGACAGTAAAAAATTATTTTTTGTATAATTTACTATAGAAAAGGCAATCCCTGGCGTAATTAAAATTTGCGACAGTATAAAATTATTTTTTGAATAATTTACTATAGAAAAGGCAATCCCTGGCGTATTTAAAATTTGCGACAGTAAAAAATTATTTTTTGAATAGTTTACTATAGAAAAGGCAATCCCTGGCGTATTTAAAATTTGCGAGAGTAAGAAATTAATTTGTGAGAAATTTACTATAGAAAAGGCAATCCCTGGGATATTTAAAATTTGCGACAGTAGAAAATTATTTTTTGAATAATTTACTATAGAAAAGGCAATCCCTGGCGTATTTAAAATTTGCGACAGTAAAAAATTATTTTTTGAATAATTTACTATAGAAAAGGCAATCCCTGGCGTATTTAAAATTTGCGACAGTAAAAAATTATTTTTTGAATAATTTACTATAGAAAAGGCAATCCCTGGCGTAATTAAAATTTGCGACAGTAGAAAATTATTTTATGAATAATTTACTATAGAAAAGGCAATCCCTGGCGGATTTGAAATTTGCGACAGTAAAAAATTATTTTTTGAATAATTTACTATAGAAAATGCAATCCCTGGCGCAATTAAAATTTGCGACAGTAAAAAATTATTTTTTGAAAAATTTACTATAGAAAAGGTAATCCCTGGCGCAATTACAATTTGCGACAGTAAAAAATTATTTTTTGAAAAATTTACTATAGAAAAGACAATCCCTGGCGTAATTAAAATTTGCGACAGTTGAAAATTATTTTTTGAATAATTTACTATAGAAAAGGCAATCCCTGGCGGAATTAAAATTTGCGACAGTAGAAAAAATTATTTTTTGAAAAATTTACTATAGAAAAGGCAATCCCTGGCGTAATTAAAATTTGCGACAGTATAAAATTATTTTTTGAATAATTTACTATAGAAAAAGCAATCCCTGGCGTATTTAAAATTTGCGACAGTAAAAAATTATTTTTTGAATAATTTACTATAGAAAAGGCAATCCCTGGCGTAATTAAAATTTGCGACAGTAGAAAATTATTTTTTGAATAATTTACTATAGAAAAGGCAATCCCTGGCGGATTTGAAATTTGCGACAGTAAAAAATTATTTTTTGAATAATTTACTATAGAAAAGGCAATCCCTGGCGTAATTAAAATTTGCGACAGTAAAAAATTAATTTGTGAAAAATTTACTATAGAAAAGGCAATCCCTGGCGCAATTAAAATTTGCAACAGTAAAAAATTATTTTTTGCAAAATTTACTGTAGAAAAGGCAATCCCTGGCGGATTTGAAATTTGCGACAGTAAAAAATTATTTTTTGAATAATTTACTATAGAAAAGGCAATCCCTGGCGTAATTAAAATTTGCGACAGTAGAAAATTATTTTTTGAATAATTTACTATAGAAAAGGCAATCCCTGGCGTAATTAAAATTTGCGACAGCAGAAAATTATTTTTTGAATAATTTACTATAGAAAAGGCAATCCCTGGTGTAATTAAAATTTGCGACAGTTGAAAATTATTTTTTGAATAATTTACTATAGAAAAGGCAATCCCTGGCGCACTTAAAATTTGCGACAGTAAAAAATTATTTTTTGAATAATTTACTATAGAAAAGGCAATCCCTGGCGTAATTAAAATTTGCGATAGTAAAAAATTATTTTTTGAATAATATACTATAGAAAAGGCAATACCTGGCGTATTTAAAATTTGCGACAGTAAAAAATTATTTTTTGAATAATTTACTATAGAAAAGGCAATCCCTGGCGCAATTAAAATTTGCGACAGTAAAAAATTATTTTTTGCAAAATTTACTATAGAAAAGGCAATCCCTGGCGCAATTAAAATTTGCGACAGTAAAAAATTATTTTTTGAAAAATTTACTATAGAAAAGGTAATCCCTGGCGCAATTACAATTTGCGACAGTAAAAAATTATTTTTTGAAAAATTTACTATAGAAAAGACAATCCCTGGCGTAATTAAAATTTGCGACAGTTGAAAATTATTTTTTGAATAATTTACTATAGAAAAGGCAATCCCTGGCGTAATTAAAATTTGCGACAGTAGAAAATTATTTTTTGAATAATTTACTATAGAAAAGGCAATCCCTGGCGTAATTAAAAATTTGCGACAGTTGAAAATTATTTTTTGAATAATTTACTATAGAAAAGGCAATCCCTGGCGCACTTAAAATTTGCGAGAGTAAAAAATTATTTTTTGAATAATTTACTATAGAAAAGGCAATCCCTGGCGTAATTAAAATTTGCGACAGTAGAAAATTATTTTTTGAATAATTTACTATAGAAAAGGCAATCCCTGGCGTATTTAAAATTTGCGACAGTAAAAAATTATTTTTTGAATAATTTACTATAGAAAAGGCAATCCCTGGCGTAATTAAAATTTGCGACAGTAGAAAATTATTTTTTGAATAAATTACTATAGAAAAGGCAATCCTGGCGGATTTGAAATTTGCGACAGTAAAAAATTATTTTTTGAATAATTTACTATAGAAAAGGCGATCCCTGGCGTATTTAAAATTTGCGACAGTAAAAAATTATTTTTTGAATAATTTACTATAGAAAAGGCAATCCCTGGCGTATTTAAAATTTGCGACAGTAAAAAATTATTTTTTGAATAATTTACTATAGAAAAGGCAATCCCTGGCGTATTTAAAATTTGCGACAGTAAAAAATTATTTTTTGAATAATTTACTATAGAAACGGCAATCCCTGGCGGATTTGAAATTTGCGACAGTAAAAAATTATTTTTTGAATAATTTACTATAGAAAAGGCAATCCCTGGGATATTTAAAATTTGCGACAGTAGAAAATTATTTTTTGAATAATTTACTATAGAAAAGGCAATCCCTGGCGTATTTAAAATTTGCGACAGTTTAAAATTATTTTTTGAATAATTTACTATAGAAAAGGCAATCCCTGGGATATTTAAAATTTGCGACAGTAGAAAATTATTTTTTGAATAATTTACTATAGAAAAGGCAATCCCTGGCGTATTTAAAATTTGCGACAGTAAAAAAATTATTTTTTGAATAATTTACTATAGAAAAGGCAATCCCTGGCGTATTTAAAATTTGCGACAGTAAAAAATTATTTTTTGAATAATTTACTATAGAAAAGGCAATCCCTGGCGTATATAAAATTTGCGACAGTAAAAAATTATTTTTTGAATAATTTACTATAGAAACGGCAATCCCTGGCGGATTTGAAATTTGCGACAGTAAAAAATTATTTTTTGAATAATTTACTATAGAAAAGGCAATCCCTGGCGCAATTAAAATTTGAGACAGTAAAAAACTATTTTTTGCAAAATTTACTATAGAAAAGGCAATCCCTGGCGTAATTAAAATTTGCGACAGTATAAAATTATTTTTTGAATAATTTACTATAGAAAAGGCAATCCCTGGGATATTTAAAATTTGCGACAGTAGAAAATTATTTTTTGAATAATTTACTATAGAAAAGGCAATCCCTGGCGTAATTAAAATGTGCGACAGTAAAAAATTATTTTTTGAAAAATTTACTATAGAAAAGGTAATCCCTGGCGCAATTACAATTTGCGACAGTAAAAAATTATTTTTTGAAAAATTTACTGTAGAAAGGCAATCCCTGGCGCAATTAAAATTTGCGACAGTAGAAAATTATTTTTTTGAATAATTTACTATAGAAAAGGCAATCCCTGGCGTAATTAAAATGTGCGACAGTAAAAAATTATTTTTTGAAAAATTTACTATAGAAAAGGCAATCCCTGGCGGATTTGAAATTTGCGACAGTAGAAAATTATTTTTTGAATAATTTACTATAGAAAAGGCAACCCCTGGCGTAATTAAAATGTGCGACAGTAAAAAATTATTTTTTTAAAAAGTTACTATAGAAAAGGCAATCCCTGGCGGATTTGAAATTTGCGACAGTAAAAAATTATTTTTTGAATAATTTACTATAGAAAAGGCAATCCCTGGCGTATTTAAAATTTGCGACAGTAAAAAATTATTTTTTGAATAATTTACTATAGAAAAGGCAATCCCTGGCGTATTTAAAATTTGCGACAGTAAAAAATTATTTTTTGAATAATTTACTATAGAAAAGGCAATCCCTGGCGTAATTAAAATTTGCGACAGTAGAAAATTATTTTTTGAATAATTTACTATAGAAAAGGCAATCATCCCTGGCGGATTTGAAATTTGCGACAGTAAAAAATTATTTTTTGAATAATTTAGTATAGAAAAGGCAATCCCTGGCGTATTTAAAATTTGCGACAGTAAAAAATTATTTTTTGAATAATTTACTATAGAAAAGGCAATCCCTGGCTTAATTAAAATTTGCGACAGTATAAAATTATTTTTTGAATAATTTACTATAGAAAAGGCAATCCCTGGCGTATTTAAAATTTGCGACAGTAAAAAATTATTTTTTGAATAATTTACTATAGAAAAGGCAATCCCTGGCGTATTTAAAATTTGCGACAGTAAGAAATTAATTTGTGAGAAATTTACTATAGAAAAGGCAATCCCTGGGATATTTAAAATTTGCGACAGTAGAAAATTATTTTTTGAATAATTTACTATAGAAAAGGCAATCCCTGGCGTATTTAAAATTTGCGACAGTAAAAAATTATTTTTTGAATAATTTACTATAGAAAAGGCAATCCCTGGCGTATATAAAATTTGCGACAGTAAAAAATTATTTTTTGAATAAATTACTATAGAATAGGCAATCCCTGGCGTAATTAAAATTTGCGACAGTAGAAAATTATTTTTTGAATAATTTACTATAGAAAAGGCAATCCCTGGCGGATTTGAAATTTGCGACAGTAAAAAATTATTTCTTGAATAATTTACTATAGAAAAGGCAATCCCTGCCGCAATTAAAATTTGCGATAGTAGAAAATTATTTTTTGAATAATTTACTATAGAAACGGCAATCCCTGGCGTAATTAAAATTTGCGACAGTAAAAATTTATTTTTTGAAAAATTTACTATAGAAAAGGTAATCCCTGGCGCAATTACAATTTGCGAGAGTAAAAAATTATTTTTGAAAAATTTACTGTAGAAAGGCAATCCCTGGCGCAATTAAAATTTGCGACAGTAAAAAATTATTTTTTGAATAATTTACTATAGAAAAGGCAATCCCTGGCGTAATTAAAATTTGCGACAGTATAAAATTATTTTTTGAATAATTTACTATAGAAAAGGCAATCCCTGGCGTATTTAAAATTTGCGACAGTAAAAAATTATTTTTTCTAATAATTTACAATAGGAAAGGCAATCCCTGCCTTATTTAAAATTTGCGACAGATAGAAATTAATTTGTGAGAAATTTACTATAGAAAAGGCAATCCTGGGATATTTAAAATTTGCGACAGTAGAAAATTATTTTTTGAATAATTTACTATAGAAAAGGCAATCCCTGGCGTATTTAAAATTTGCGACAGTAAAAAAATTATTTTTTGAATAATTTACTATAGAAAAGGCAATCCCTGGCGTATTTAAAATTTGCGACAGTAAAAAATTATTTTTTGAATAATTTAATATAGAAAAGGCAATCCCTGGCGCAATTAAAATTTGCGACAGTAAAAAATGATTTTTTTAATAATTTACTATAGAAAAGGCAATCCCTGGCGCACTTAAAATTTGCGACAGTAGAAAATTATTTTTTGAATAATTTACTATAGAAAAGGCAATCCCTGGCGCAATTAAAATTTGCGACAGTAAAAAATTATTTTTTAAATAATTTACTATAGAAAAGGTAATCCCTGGCGCAATTACAATTTTGCGACAGTAAAAAATTATTTTTTGAAAAATTTACTGTAGAAAGGCAATCCCTGGCGCAATTAAAATTTGCGACAGTACAAAATTATTTTTTGAATAATTTACTATAGAAAAGGCAATCCCTGGCGCAATTAAAATTTGCGACAGTAAAAAATTATTTTTGAATAATTTACTGTAGAAAAGGCAATCCCTGGCGCACTTAAAATTTGCGACAGTAGAAAATAATTTTTTGAATAATTTACTATAGAAAAGGCAATCCCTGGCGTACTTAAAATTTGCGACAGTTAGAAATTAATTTGTGAGAAATTTACTATAGAAAAGGCAATCCCTGGGAATTAAAATTTGCGACAGTAAAAAATTATTTTTTGCAAAATTTACTATAGAAAAGGCAATCCCTGGCGTAATTAAAATTTGCTACAGTATAAAATTATTTTTTGAATAATTTACTATAGAAAAGGCAATCCCTGGCGTAATTAAAATTTTGCGACAGTATAAAATTATTTTTTGAATAATTTACTATAGAAAAGGCAATCCCTGGCGTAATTAAAATTTGCGACAGTAGAAAATTATTTTTTGAATAATTTACTATAGAAAAGGCAATCCCTGGCGTAATTAAAATTTGCGACAATAAAAAATTATTTTTTCTAATAATTTACTATAGAAAAGGCAATCCCTGCCGTATTTAAAATTTGCGACAGTTAGAAATTAATTTGTGAGAAATTTACTATAGAAAAGGCAATCCCTGGGATATTTAAAATTTGCGAAAGTAGAAATTATTTTTTGAATAATTTACTATAGAAAAGGCAATCCCTGGCGTATTTAAAATATGCGACAGTAAAAAATTATTTTTTGAATAATTTACTATAGAAAAGGCAATCCCTGGCGTATTTAAAATTTGCGACAGTAAAAAATTATTTTTTGAATAATTTACTATAGAAAAGGCAATTCCTGGCGTAATTAAAATTTGCGACAGTAGAAAATTATTTTTTGAATAATTTACTATAGAAAAGGCAATCCCTGGCGGATTTGAAATTTGCGACAGTAAAAAATTATTTTTTGAATAATTTACTATAGAAAAGCAATCCCTGGCGTATTTAAAATTTGCGATAGTAAAAAATTATTTTTTGAATAATTTACTATAGAAACGGCAATCCCTGGCGTAATTAAAATTTTGCGACAATAGAAAATTATTTTTTGAATAATTTACTATAGAAAAGGCAATCCCTGGCGCAATTAAAATTTGCGACAGTAAAAAATGATTTTTTTAATAATTTACTATAGAAAAGGCAATCCCTGGCGCACTTAAAATTTGCGACAGTAGAAAATTATTTTTTGAATAATTTACTATAGAAAAGGCAATCCCTGGCGCAATTAAAATTTGCGACAGTAAAAAATTATTTTTTAAATAATGTACTATAGAAAATGTAATCCCTGGCGCAATTACAATTTGCGACAGTAAAAATTATTTTTTGAAAAATTTACTGTAGAAAGGCAATCCCTGGCGCAATTAAAATTTGCGACAGTACAAAATAATTTTTTGAATAATTTACTATAGAAAAGGCAATCCCTGGCGCAATTAAAATTTGCGACAGTAAAAAATTATTTTTGAATAATTTACTGTAGAAAAGGCAATCCCTGGCGCAATTAAAATTTGCGACAGTAGAAAATTATTTTTTGAATAATTTACTATAGAAAAGGCAATCCCTGGCGCACTTAAAATTTGCGACAGTTAGAAATTAATTTGTGAGAAATTTACTATAGAAAAGGCAATCCCTGGATATTTAAAATTTGCGACAGTAGAAAATTATTTTTTGAATAATTTACTGTAGAAAGGCAATCCCTGGCGCAATTAAAATTTGCGACAGTAGAAAATTATTTTTTGAATATTTTACTATAGAAAAGGCAATCCCTGGCGCAATTAAAATTTGCGACAGTAAAAAATTATTTTTTAAATAATTTACTATAGAAAAGGTAATCCCTGGCGCAATTACAATTTGCGACAGTAAAAAATTATTTTTTGAAAAATTTACTGTAGAAAGGCAATCCCTGGCGCAATTAAAATTTGCGACAGTACAAAATTATTTTTTGAATAATTTACTATAGAAAGGCAATCCCTGGCGCAATTAAAATTTGCGACAGTAAAAAATGTTTTTTTTAATAATTTACTATAGAAAATGCAATCCCTGGCGCACTTAAAATTTGCGACAGTAGAAAATTATTTTTTGAATAATTTACTATAGAAAAGGCAATCCCTGGCGTAATTAAAATTTGCGACAGTAGAAAATTATTTTTTTGAATAATTTACTATAGAAAAGGCAATCCCTGGCGCAATTAAAATTTGCGACAGTAAAAAATTATTTTTTGAATAATTTACTATAGAAAAGTCAATCCCTGGCGCACTTAAAATTTGCGACAGTTAGAAATTAATTTGTGAGAAATTTACTATAGAAAAGGCAATCCCTGTGATATTTAAAATTTGCGACAGTAGAAAATTATTTTTTGAATAATTTACTATAGAAAAGGCAATCCCTGGCGTATTTAAAATTTGCGACAGTAAAAAATTATTTTTTGAATAATTTACTATAGAAAAGGCAATCCCTGGCGCACTTAAAATTTGCGACAGTAGAAAATTATTTTTTGAATAATTTACTATAGAAAAGGCAATCCCTGGCGCAATTAAAATTTGCGACAGTAAAAAATTATTTTTTGAATAATTTACTATAGAAAAGGCAATCCCTGGCGTAATTAAAATTTGCGACAGTATAAAATTATTTTTTGAATAATTTACTATAGAAAAGGCAATCCCTGGCGTATTTAAAATTTGCGACAGTAAAAAATTATTTTTTTAATAATTTACTATAGAAAAGGCAATCCCTGGCGTATTTAAAATTTGCGACAGTAGAAAAATTATTTTTTGAATAATTTGCTATAGAAAAGGCAATCCCTGGGCGTAATTAAAATTTGCGACAGTAAAAAATTATTTTTTGAATAATTTACTATAGAAAAGGCAATCCCTGGCGTATTTAAAATTTGCGACAGTATAAAATTAATATTTGAATAATTTACTATAGAAAAGGCAATCCCTGGCGTAATTAAAATTTGCGATAGTTGAAAATTATTTTTTGAATAATTTACTATAGAAAAGGCAATCCCTGGCGTATTTAAAATTTGCGACAGTAAAAAATTATTTTTTGAATAATTTACTATAGGAAAGGCAATCCCTGGCGTAATTAAAATTTGCGACAGTAGAAAATTATTTTTTGAATAATTTACTATAGAAAAGGCAATCCCTGGCGCAATTAAAATTTGCGACAGTAAAAAATTATTTTTTGAATAATTTACTATAGAAAAGGCAATCCCTGGCGTATTAAAATTTGCGACAGTAAAAAATTATTTTTTGCAAAATTTACTGTAGAAAAGGCAATCCCTGGCGTAATTAAAATTTGCGACAATATAAAATTATTTTTTGAATAATTTACTGTAGAAAAGCCAATCCCTGGCGCAATTAAAATTTGCGACAGTAAAAAATTATTTTTTGAAATAATTTACTATAGAAAAGGCAATCCCTGGCGTATTTAAAATTTGCGACAGTAAAAAATTATTTTTTTGCAAAATTTACTATAGAAAAGGCAATCCCTGGCGTAATTAGAATTTGCGACAGTATAAAATTATTTTTTGAATAATTTAATATAGAAAAGGCAATCCCTGGCGCACTTAAAATTTGCGGCAGTAAAAAATTATTTTTTGAATAATTTACTATAGAAAAGGCAATCCCTGGCGTAATTAAAATTTGCGACAGTAGAAAATTATTTTTTTGAATAATTTACTATAGAAAAGGCAATCCCTGGCGTAATTAAAATTTGCGACAGTAAAAAATTAATTTTTGAAAAATTTACTATAGAAAAGGTAATCCCTGGCGCAATTACAATTTCCGACAGTAAAAAATTATTTTTGAAAAATTTACTGTAGAAAGGCAATCCCTGGCGCAATTAAAATTTGCGACAGTAAAAAATTATTTTTTGAATAATTTACTATAGAAAAGGCAATCCCTGGCGCAATTAAAAATTTGCGACAGTAAAAATTATTTTTTGAATAATTTACTATAGAAAAGGCAATCCCTGGCGTAATTAAAATTTGCGACAGTATAAAATAATTTTTTGAAAAATTTACTATAGAAAAGGCAATCCCTGGCGTATTTAAAATTTGCGACAGTAAAAAATGAATTTTTGAAAAATTTACTATAGAAAAGGCAATCCCTGGGATATTTAAAATTTGCGACAGTAGAAAATTATTTTTTGAATAATTTACTATAGAAAAGGTAATCCCTGGCGTACTTAAAATTTGCGACAGTAAAAAATTAATTTGTGAAAAATTTACTATAGAAAAGGCAATCCCTGGCGCAATTAAAATTTGCAACAGCAAAAAATTATTTTTTGCAAAATTTACTGTAGAAAAGGCAATCCCTGGCGGATTTGAAATTTGCGACTGTAAAAAATATTTTTTTGAATAATTTACTATAGAAAAGGCAATCCCTGGCGTAATTAAAAATTGCGACAGTAAAAAATTAATATTTTGAAAAATTTACTGTAGAAAAGGCAATCCCTGGCGCAATTAAAATATGCGACAGTAAAAATTATTTTTTGAATAATTTAGTATAGAAAAGGGCAATCCCTGGCGCACTTAAAATTTGCGACAGTATAAAATTATTTTTTGAATAATTTACTATAGAAAAGGCAATCCCTGGCGTAATTAAAATTGGCGACAGTATAAAATTATTTTTTGAATAATTTACTATAGAAAAGGCAATCCCTGGTGCACTTAAAATTTGCGACAGTAAAAAATTATTTTTTGAATTATTTACTATAGAAAAGGCAATCCCTGGCGTAAATAAAATTTGCGACAGTAAAAAATTATTTTTTGAATAATTTACTATAGAAAAGGCAATCCCTGGCGTATTTAAAATTTGCGACAGTAAGAAATTAATTTGTGAGAAATTTACTATAGAAAAGGAAATCCCTGGGATATTTAAAATTTGCGACAGCAAAAAATTATTTTTGAAAAATTTACTATAGAAAAGGCAATCCCTGGCGTAATTCAAATTTGCTACAGTAGAAAATTATTTTTTGAATAATTTACTATAGAAAAGGCAATCCCTGGCGTAATTAAAATTTGCGACAGTAAAAAATTATTTTTTGAAAAATTTACTATAGAAAAGGCAATCCCTGGCGTAATTAAAATTTGCGACAGTAGACAATTATTTTTTGAATAATTTACTATAGAAAAGGCAATCCCTGGCGTAATTAAAATTTGCGACAGTAGAAAATTATTTTTTGAATAATTTACTATAGAAAAGGCAATCCCTGGCGTAATTAAAATTTGCGACAGTAGAAAATTATTTCTTGAATAATTTACTATAGAAAAGGCAATCCCTGGCGTAATTAAAATTTGCGACAGTAAAAAAATTAGTTTTTGAAAAATTTACTATAGAAAAGGCAATCCCTGGCGCAATTAAAATTTGCGACAGTAAAAAATTATTTTTTGAAAAATTACTATAGAAAAGGCAATCCCTGGCGTAATTAAAATTTGCGACAGTAGAAAACTATTTTTTGAATAATTTACTATAGAAAAGGCAATCCTGGCGTATTTAAAATTTGCGACAGTAAAAAATTATTTTTTGAATAATTTACTATAGAAAAGGCAATCCTGGCGTAATTAAAATTTGCGACAGTAGAAAATTATTTTTTTGAATAATTTACTATAGAAAAGGCAATCCCTGGCGTAATTAAAATTTGCGACAGTAGAAAATTATTTCTTGAATAATTTACTATAGAAAAGGCAATCCCTGGCGTCATTAAAATTTGCGACAGTAAAAAATTAGTTTTTGAAAAATTTACTATAGAAAAGGCAATCCCTGGCGCAATTAAAATTTGCGACAGTAAAAATTATTTTTTGAAAAATTTACTACAGAAAAGGTAACCCCTGGCGCAGTTACAATTTGCGACAGTTGAAAATTATTTTTTGAATAATTTACTATAGAAAAGGCAATACCTGGCGCAATTAAAATTTGCGACAGAAAAAAATTTTTTTTTGCAAAATTTACTATAGAAAGGGCAATCCCTGGCGTAATTAAAATTTGCGAGAGTATAAAATTATTTTTTGCAAAATTTACTATAGAAAATGCAATCCCTGGCGTAATTAAAATTTTCGACAGTAAAAAATTAATATTTTGAAAAATTTACTGTAGAAAAGCAATCCCTGGCGCAATTAAAATTTGCCACAGTAAAAAAATTATTTTTTGAATAATTTACTATAGAAAAGGCAATCCCTGGCGCAATTAAAATTTGCGACAGTAAAAAATTATTTTTTGAATAATTTACTATAGAAAAGGCAATCCCTGGCGTAATTAAAATTTGCGACAGTAGAAAATTATTTTTTGAATAATTTACTATAGAAAAGGCAATCCCTGGCGTAATTAAAATTTGCGACAGTAAAAAATTAATTTTTGAAAAATTTTCTATAGAAAAGGTAATCCCTGGGGCAATTACAATTTGCGACAGTAAAAAATTATTTTTTGAAAAATTTACTGTAGAAAGGCAATCCCTGGCGGAATTAAAATTTGCGACAGTAAAAAATTATTTTTTGAATAATTTACTAAAGAAAAGGCAATCCCTGGCGCAATTAAAATTTGCGACAGTAAAAAATTATTTTTTGATAATTTACTATAGAAAAGGCAATCCCTGGCGTAATTAAAATTTTCGACAGTATAAAATAATTTTTTGAAAAATTTAGTTAAGAAAAGGCAATCCCTGGCGTATTTAAAATTTGCGACAGTAAAAAATTAATTTTTGAAAAATTTACTATAGAAAAGGCAATCCCTGGGATATTTAAAATTTGCGACAGTAGAAAATTATTTTTTGAATAATTTACTATAGAAAAGGCAATCCCTGGCGCACTTAAAATTTGCGACAGTAAAAAATTAATTTGTGAAAAATTTACTATAGAAAAGGCAATCCCTGGCGCAATTAAAATTTGCAACAGTAAAAAATTATTTTTTGCAAAATTTACTGTAGAAAAGGCAATCCCTGGCGGATTTGAAATTTGCGACTGTAAAAAATTATTTTTTGAATAATTTACTATAGAAAAGGCAATCCCTGGCGTAATTAAAAATTGCGACAGTAAAAAATTATTTTTTGAATAATTTACTATAGAAAAGGCAATCCCTGGCGCAATTAAAATTTGCGACAGTAGAAAATTATTTTTTGCAAAATTTACTATAGAATAGTCAATCCCTGGCGTAATTAAAATTTTCGACAGTAAAAAATTAATATTTTGAAAAATTTACTGTAGAAAAGCAATCCCTGGCGCAATTAAAATTTGCGACAGTAAAAAATTATTTTTTGAATAATTTACTATAGAAAAGGCAATCCCTGGCGTAATTAAAATTTGCGGCAGTATAAAATTATTTTTTGCAAAATTTACTATAGAAAAGGCAATCCCTGGCGTAATTAAAATTTTCGACAGTAAAAAATTAATATTTTGAAAAATTTACTGTAGAAAAGCAATTCCTGGCGGATTTGAATTTTGCGACTGTTAAAAATTATTTTTTGAATAATTTACTATAGAAAAGGCAATCCCTGGCGTAATTAAAAATTGCGACAGTAAAAAATTATTTTTTGAATAATTTAGTATAGAAAAGGCAATCCCTGGTGCACTTAAAATTTGCGACAGTATAAAATTATTTTTTGAATAATTTACTATAGAAAAGGCAATCCCTGGCGTAATTAAAATTTGCGACAGTAGAAAATTATTTTTTGAATAATTTACTATAGAAAAGGCAGTCCCTGGCGTAATTAAAATTTGCGACAGTATAAAATTATTTTTTGCAAAATTTACTATAGAAAAGGCAATCCCTGGCGTAATTAAAATTTTCGACAGTAAAAAATTAATATTTTGAAAAATTTACTGTAGAAAAGCAATCCCTGGCGCAATTAAAATTTGCGACAGTAAAAAATTATTTTTTGAATAATTTACTATAGAAAAGGCAATCCCTGGCGCAATTAAAATTTGCGACAGTAAAAAATTATTTTTTGAAAAATTTACTATAGAAAAGGTAATCCCTGGCGCAGTTACAATTTGCGACAGTTGAAAATTATTTTTTGAATAATTTACTATAGAAAGGCAATACCTGGCGCAATTAAAATTTGCGACAGAAAAAAATTTTTTTTTGCAAAATTTACTATAGAAAAGGCAATCCCTGGCGTAATTAAAATTTGCGACAGTATAAAATTATTTTTTGAATAATTTACTATAGAAAAGGCAATCCCTGGCGTAATTAAAATTTGCGACAGTAGAAAATTATTTTTTGAATAATTTACTATAGAAAAGGCAATCCCTGGCGTAATTAAAATTTGCGACAGTATAAAATTATTTTTTGCAAAATTTACTATAGAAAAGGCAATCTCTGGCGTAATTAAAATTTTCGACAGTAAAAAATTAATATTTTGAAAAATTTACTGTAGAAAAGCAATCCCTGGCGCAATTAAAATTTGCGACAGTAAAAAATTATTTTTTGAATAATTTACTATAGAAAAGGCAATACCTGGCGTATTTGAAATTTGCGACAGTAAGAAATTAATTTGTGAGAAATTTACTATAGAAAAGGCAATCCCTGGGATATTTAAAATTTGCGACAGTAAAAAATTATTTTTTGAAAAATTTATAGAAGAGGCAATCCCTGGCGTAATTAAAACTTGCGATAGTAAAAAATTATTTTTTGAATAATTTACTATAGAAAGGCAATCCCTGGCGGATTTGAAATTTGCGACAGTAAAAAATTATTTTTTGAATAATTTACTATAGAAAAGGCAATCCCTGGCGTAATTAAAATTTGCGACAGTAGAAAATTATTTTTTGAATAATTTACTATAGAAAAGGCAATCCCTGGCGGATTTGAAATTTGCGACAGTAAAAAATTATTTTTTGAAAAATTTACTATAGAAAAGGCAATACCTGGCGCAATTAAAATTTGCGACAGTAAAAATTTATTTTTTGAAAAATTTACTATAGAAAAGGTAATCCCTGGCGCAATTACAATTTGCGACAGTTGAAAATTATTTTTTGAATAATTTACTATAGAAAAGGCAATCCCTGGCGCAATTAAAATTTGCGACAGTAAAAAATTATTTTTTGCAAAATTTACTATAGAAAAGGAAATCCCTGGCGTAATTAAAATTTGCGACAGTATAAAATTATTTTTTGAATAATTTACTATAGAAAAGGCAATCTCTGGCGTAATTAAAATTTGCGACAGTAGAAAATTATTTTTTGAATAATTTACTATAGAAAAGGCAATCCCTGGCGTAATTAAAATTTGCGACAGTATAAAATTATTTTTTGCAAAATTTACTATAGAAAAGGCAATCCCTGGCGTAATTAAAATTTTCGACAGAAAAAAATTAATATTTTGAAAAATTTACTGTAGAAAAGCAATCCCTGACGCAATTAAAATTTGCGACAGTAAAAAATTATTTTTTGAATAATTTACTATAGAAAAGGCAATCCCTGGCGCAATTAAAATTTGCGACAGTAAAAAATTATTTTTTGAATAATTTACTATAGAAGAGGCAATAACTGGCGTAATTAAAATTTGCGACAGTTGAAAATTATTTTTTGAATAATTTACTATAGAAAAGGCAATCCCTGGCGCACTTAAAATTTGCGACAGTAAAAAATTATTTTTTGAATAATTTACTATAGAAAAGGCAATCCCTGGCGTATTTCAAATTTGCGACAGTAATAAATTAATTTGTGAGAAATTTACTATAGAAAAGGCAATCCCTGGGATATTTAAAATTTGCGACAGTAAAAAATTATTTTTTGAAAAATTTACTATAGAAAAGGCAATCCCTGGCGCAATTAAAATTTGCGACAGTAAAAAATTATTTTTTGAATAATTTACTATAGAAAAGGCAATCCCTGGCGTATTTGAAATTTTCGACAGTAAGAAATTAATTTGTGAGAAATTTACTATAGAAAAGGCAATCCCTGGGATATTTAAAATTTGCGACAGTAAAAAATTATTTTTTGAAAAATTTACTATAGAAGAGGCAATCCCTGGCGTAATTACAACTTGCGATAGTAAAAAATTATTTTTTGAATAATTTACTATAGAAAAGGCAATCCCTGGCCGATTTGAAATTTGCGACAGTAAAAAATTATTTTTTGAATAATTTACTATAGAAAAGGCAATCCCTGGCGTAATTAAAATTTGCGACAGTAGAAAATTATTTTTTGAATAATTACTATAGAAAAGGCAATCCCTGGCGGATTTGAAATTTGCGACAGTAAAAAATTATTTTTTGAATAATTTACTATAGAAAAGGCAATCCCTGGCGTAATTAAAATTTGCGACAGTAAAAAATTAATTTGTGAAAAATTTACTATAGAAAATGCAATCCCTGGCGCAATTAAAATTTGCAACTGTAAAAAATTATTTTTTGCAAAATTTACTGTAGAAAAGGCAATCCCTGGTGGATTTGAAATTTGCGACAGTAAAAAATTATTTTTTGAATCATTTACTATAGAAAAGGCAATCCCTGGCGTAATTAAAATTTGCGACAGTAGAAAATTATTTTTTGAATAATTTACTATAGAAAAGGCAATCCCTGGCGTAATTAAAATTTGCGACAGTTGAAAATTATTTTTTGAATAATTTACTATAGAAAAGGCAATCCCTGGCGTATTTAAAATTTGCGACAGTAAAAAATTATTTTTTGAATAACTTACTATAGAAAAGGCAATCCCTGGCGTAATTAAAATTTGCGACAGTAGAAAATTATTTTTTGAATAATTTACTATAGAAAAGGCAATCCCTGGCGCAATTAAAATTTGCGACAGTAAAAAATTATTTTTGCAAAATTTACTATAGAAAAGGCAATCCCTGGCGTATTTAAAATTTGCGACAGTATAAAATTAATTTTTGAAAAATTTACTGTAGAAAAGGCAATCCCTGGCGCAATTTGCGACAGTAGAAAATTATTTTTTGAATAATTTACTGTAGAAAAGGCAATCCCTGGCGCAATTATAATTTGCGACAGTAAAAAATTATTTTTTGAATAATTTACTATAGAAAAGGCAATCCCTGGCGTATTTAAAATTTGCGACAGTAAAAAATTATTTTTTGCAAAATTTACTATAGAAAAGGCAATCCCTGGCGTAATTAAAATTTGCGACAGTATAAAATTATTTTTTGAATAATTTACTGTAGAAAAGGCAATCCCTGGCGCAATTAAAATTTGCGACAGTAAAAAATTATTTTTTGAATAATTTACTATAGAAAAGGCAATCCCTGGCGTATTTAAAATTTGCGACAGTAAAAAATTATTTTTTGAATAATTTACTATAGAAAAGGCAATCCCTGGCGTATTTAAAATTTGCGACAATAAAAAATTAATTTGTGAAAAATTTACTTGGCGAAATTGAAATTTGCGAGTGTAAAAAATTATTTTTTGAATAATTTACTATAGAAAAGGCAATTCCTGGCGCACTTAAAATTTGCTACAGTAAAAAATTATTTTTTGAATAATTTACTATAGAAAAGGCAATCCCTGGCGTAATTAAAATTTGCGACAGTAGAAAATTATTTTTTGAATAATTTACTATAGAAAAGGCAATCCCTGGCGTAATTAAAATTTGCGACAGTATAAAATTATTTTTTTGAATAATTTACTATAGAAAAGGCAATCCCTGGCGTAGTTAAAATTTGCGACAGTAAAAAATTATTTTCTGAAAAATTTACTATAGAAAAGGTAATCCCTGGCGCAATTACAATTTGCGACAGTAAAAAATTATTTTTTGAAAAATTTACTGTAGAAAAGCAATCCCTAGCGCAATTAAAATTTGCGACAGTAGAAAATTATTTTTTGAATAATTTACTATAGAAAAGGCAATCCCTGGCGTAATTAAAATTTTCGACAGAAAAAAATTAATATTTTGAAAAATTTACTGTAGAAAAGGCAATCCCTGGGGCAATTAAAATTTGCGACAGTAAAAAATTATTTTTTGAATAATTTACTATAGAAAAGGCAATCCCTGGCGTAATTAAAATTTGCGACAGTAGAAAATTATTTTTTGAATAATTTACTATAGAAAAGGCAATCCCTGGCGTATTTAAAATTTGCGACAGTAGAAAATTATTTTCTGAATAATTATACTATAGAATAGGCAATACCTGGCGTAATTAAAATTTGCGACAGTTGAAAATTATTTTTTGAATAATTTACTATAGAAAAGGCAATCCCTGGCGTATTTAAAATTTGCGACAGTAAAAAATTATTTTTTGATTAACTTACTATAGAAAAGGCAATCCCTGGCGTAATTAAAATTTGCGACAGTAGAAAATTATTTTTTGAATAATTTACTATAGAAAAGGCAATCCCTGGCGCAATTAAAATTTGCGACAGTAAAAAATTATTTTTGCAAAATTTACTATAGAAAAGGCAATCCCTGGCGTATTTAAAATTTGCGACAGTATAAAATTAATTTTTGAAAAATTTACTGTTGAAAAGGCAATCCCTGGCGCAATTTGCGACAGTAGAAAATTATTTTTTGAATAATTTACTATAGAAAAGGCAATCCCTGGCGTATTTAAAATTTGCGACAGTAAAAAACTATTTTTTGAATAACTTACTATAGAAAAGGCAATCCCTGGCGTAATTAAAATTTGCGACAGTAGAAAATTATTTTTTGAATAATTTACTATAGAAAAGGCAATCCCTGGCGCAATTAAAATTTGCGACAGTAAAAATTATTTTTGCAAAATTTACTATAGAAAAGGCAATCCCTGGCGTATTTAAAATTTGCGACAGTATAAAATTAATTTTTGAAAAATTTACTGTAGAAAAGGCAATCCCTGGCGCAATTTGCGACAGTAGAAAATTATTTTTTGAATAATTTACTGTAGAAAAGGCAATCCCTGGCGCAATTATAATTTGCGACAGTAAAAAATTATTTTTTGAATAATTTACTATAGAAAAGGCAATCCCTGGCGTATTTAAAATTTGCGACAGTAAAAAATTATTTTTTGCAAAATTTACTATAGAAAAGGCAATCCCTGGCGTAATTAAATTTTGCGACAGTATAAAATTATTTTTTGAATAATTTACTGTAGAAAAGGCAATCCCTGGCGCAATTAAAATTTGCGACAGTAAAAAATTATTTTTGAATAATTTACTATAGAAAAGGCAATCCCTGGCGTATTTAAAATTTGCGACAGTAAAAAATTATTTTTTGCAAAATTTACTATAGAAAAGGCAATCCCTGGCGTAATTAAAATTTTCGACAGTAAAAAATTAATATTTTGAAAAATTTACTGTAGAAAAGGCAATCCCTGGGGCAATTAAAATATGCGACAGTAAAAAATTATTTTTTGAATAATTTACTATAGAAAAGGCAATCCCTGGCGTAATTAAAATTTGCGACAGTAGAAAATTATTTTTTGGATAATTTACTATAGAAAAGGCAATCCTGGCGTATTTAAAATTTGCGACAGTAAAAAATTATTTTTTGAATAATTTACTGTAGAAAAGGCAATCCCTGGCGTATTTAAAATTTGCGACAATAAAAAATTAATTTGTGAAAAATTTACTTGGCGAAATTGAAATTTGCGAGTGTAAAAAATTATTTTTTGAATAATTTACTATAGAAAAGGCAATTCCTGGCGCACTTAAAATTTGCTACAGTAAAAAATTATTTTTTGAATAATTTACTATAGAAAAGGCAATCCCTGGCGTAATTAAAATTTGCGACAGTAGAAAATTTTTTTTTGAATAATTTACTATAGAAAAGGCAATCCCTGGCGTAATTAAAATTTGCGACAGTATAAAATTATTTTTTGAATAATTTACTATAGAAAAGGCAATCCCTGGCGTAATTAAAATTTGCGACAGTAGAAAATTATTTTTTGAATAATTTACTATAGAAAAGGCAATCCCTGGCGCAATTAAAATTTGCGACAGTAGAAAATTATTTTTTGAATAATTTACTATAGAAAAGGCAATCCCTGGCGTAATTAAAATTTTCGACAGTAAAAAATTAATATTTTGAAAAATTTACTGTAGAAAAGGCAATCCCTGGGGCAATTAAAATTTGCGACAGTAAAAAATTATTTTTGAATAATTTACTATAGAAAAGGCAATCCCTGGCGTAATTAAAATTTGCGACAGTAGAAAATTATTTTTTGAATAATTTACTATAGAAAAGGCAATCCCTGGCGTATTTAAAATTTGCGACAGTAGAAAATTATTTTTTGAATAATTTACTATAGAAAAGGCAATCCCTGGCGTAATTAAAATTTGCGACAGTTGAAAATTATTTTTTGAATAATTTACTATAGAAAAGGCAATCCCTGGCGTATTTAAAATTTGCGACAATAAAAAATTATTTTTTGAATAACTTACTATAGAAAAGGCAATCCCTGGCGTAATTAAAATTTGCGACAGTAGAAAATTATTTTTTGAATAATTTACTATAGAAAAGGCAATCCCTGGCGCAATTAAAATTTGCGCCAGTAAAAAATTATTTTTGCAAAATTTACTATAGAAAAGGCAATCCCTGGCGTATTTAAAATTTGCGACAGTATAAAATTAATTTTTGAAAAATTTACTGTAGAAAAGGCAATCCCTGGCGCAATTTGCGACAGTAGAAAATTATTTTTTGAATAATTTACTGTAGAAAAGGCAATCCCTGGCGCAACTATAATTTGCGACAGTAAAAAATTATTTTTTGAATAATTTACTATAGAAAAGGCAATCCCTGGCGTATTTAAAATTTGCGACAGTAAAAAATTATTTTTTGCAAAATTTACTATAGAAAAGGCAATCCCTGGCGTAATTAAAATTTGCGAGAGTATAAAATTATTTTTTGAATAATTTACTGTAGAAAAGGCAATCCCTGGCGCAATTAAAATTTGCGACAGTAAAAAATTATTTTTGCAAAATTTACTATAGAAAAGGCAATCCCTGGCGTATTTAAAATTTGCGACAGTATAAAATTAATTTTGAAAAATTTACTGTAGAAAAGGCAATCCCTGGCGCAATTTGCGACAGTAGAAAATTATTTTTTGAATAATTTACTGTAGAAAAGGCAATCCCTGGCGCAATTATAATTTGCGACAGTAAAAAATTATTTTTTGAATAATTTACTATAGAAAAGGCAATCCCTGGCGTATTTAAAATTTGCGACAGTAAAAAATTATTTTTTGCAAAATTTACTATAGAAAAGGCAATCCCTGGCGTAATTAAAATTTGCGAGAGTATAAAATTATTTTTTGAATAATTTACTGTAGAAAAGGCAATCCCTGGCGCAATTAAAATTTGCGACAGTAAAAAATTATTTTTTGAATAATTTACTATAGAAAAGGCAATCCCTGGCTGTATTTAAAATTTGCGACAGTAAAAAATTATTTTTTGCAAAATTTACTATAGAAAAGGCAATCCCTGGCGTAATTAAAATTTTCGACAGTAAAAAATTAATATTTTGAAAAATTTACTGTAGAAAATGCAATCCCTGGGGCAATTAAAATTTGCGACAGTAAAAAATTATTTTTTGAATAATTTACTATAGAAAAGGCAATCCCTGGCGTATTTAAAATTTGCGACAGTAAAAAATTATTTTTTGAATAATTTACTATAGAAAAGGCAATCCCTGGCGTATTTAAAATTTGCGACAATAAAAAATTAATTTGTGAAAAATTTACTTGGCGAAATTGAAATTTGCGAGTGTAAAAAATTATTTTTTGAATAATTTACTATAGAAAAGGCAATTCCTGGCGCACTTAAAATTTGCTACAGTAAAAAATTATTTTTTGAATAATTTACTATAGAAAAGGCAATCCCTGGCGTAATTAAAATTTGCGACAGTAGAAAATTATTTTTTGAATAATTTACTATAGAAAAGGCAATCCCTGGCGTAATTAAAATTTGCGACAGTATAAAATTATTTTTTGAATAATTTACTATAGAAAAGGCAATCCCTGGCGTAGTTAAAATTTTCGACAGTAAAAAATTATTTTCTGAAAAATTTACTATAGAAAAGGTAATCCCTGGCGCAATTACAATTTGCGACAGTAAAAAATTATTTTTTGAAAAATTTACTGTAGAAAAGCAATCCCTAGCGCAATTAAAATTTGCGACAGTAGAAAATTATTTTTTGAATAATTTACTATAGAAAAGGCAATCCCTGGCGTAATTAAAATTTGCGACAGTTGAAAATTATTTTTGAATAATTTACTATAGAAAAGGCAATCCCTATCGTATTTAAAATTTGCGACAGTAAAAAATTATTTTTTGAATAATTTACTATAGAAAAGGCAATCCCTGGCGTAATTAAAATTTGCGACAGTATAAAATAATTTTTTGAAAAATTTAGTTAAGAAAAGGCAATCCCTGGCGTATTTAAAATTTGCGACAGTAAAAAATTAATTTTTGAAAAATTTACTATAGAAAAGGCAATCCCTGGGATATTTAAAATTTGCGACAGTAGAAAATTATTTTTTGAATAATTTACTATAGAAAAGGCAATCCCTGGCGCACTTAAAATTTGCGACAGTAAAAAATTAATTTGTGAAAAATTTACTATAGAAAAGGCAATCCCTGGCGCAATTAAAATTTGCAACAGTAAAAAATTATTTTTTGCAAAATTTACTGTAGAAAAGGCAATCCCTGGCGGATTTGAAATTTGCGACTGTAAAAAATTATTTTTTGAATAATTTACTATAGAAAAGGCAATCCCTGGCGTAATTAAAAATTGCGACAGTAAAAATTATTTTTTGAATAATTTACTATAGAAAAGGCAATCCCTGGCGCAATTAAAATTTGCGACAGTAGAAAATTATTTTTTGCGAAATTTACTATAGAATAGTCAATCCCTGGCGTAATTAAAATTTTCGACAGTAAAAAATTAATATTTTGAAAAATTTACTGTAGAAAAGCAATCCCTGGCGCAATTAAAATTTGCGACAGTAAAAAATTATTTTTTGAATAATTTACTATAGAAAAGGCAATCCCTGGCGTAATTAAAATTTGCGGCAGTATAAAATTATTTTTTGCAAAATTTACTATAGAAAAGGCAATCCCTGCGTAATTAAAATTTTCGACAGTAAAAAATTAATATTTTGAAAAATTTACTGTAGAAAAGCAATTCCTGGCGGATTTGAATTTTGCGACTGTTAAAAATTATTTTTTGAATAATTTACTATAGAAAAGGCAATCCCTGGCGTAATTAAAAATTGCGACAGTAAAAAATTATTTTTTGAATAATTTAGTATAGAAAAGGCAATCCCTGGTGCACTTAAAATTTGCGACAGTATAAAATTATTTTTTGAATAATTTACTATAGAAAAGGCAATCTCTGGCGTAATTAAAATTTGCGACAGTAGAAAATTATTTTTTGAATAATTTACTATAGAAAAGGCAGTCCCTGGCGTAATTAAAATTTGCGACAGTATAAAATTATTTTTTGCAAAATTTACTATAGAAAAGGCAATCCCTGGCGTAATTAAAATTTTCGACAGTAAAAAATTAATATTTTGAAAAATTTACTGTAGAAAAGCAATCCCTGGCGCAATTAAAATTTGCGACAGTAAAAAATTATTTTTTGAATAATTTACTATAGAAAAGGCAATCCCTGGCGCAATTAAAATTTGCGACAGTAAAAAATTATTTTTTGAAAAATTTACTATAGAAAAGGTAATCCCTGGCGCAGTTACAATTTGCGACAGTTGAAAATTATTTTTTGAATAATTTACTATAGAAAGGCAATACCTGGCGCAATTAAAATTTGCGACAGAAAAAAATTTTTTTTTGCAAAAATTTACTATAGAAAAGGCAATCCCTGGCGTAATTAAAATTTGCGACAGTATAAAATTATTTTTTGAATAATTTACTATAGAAAAGGCAATCCCTGGCGTAATTAAAATTTGCGACAGTAGAAAATTATTTTTTGAATAATTTACTATAGAAAAGGCAATCCCTGGCGTAATTAAAATTTGCGACAGTATAAAATTATTTTTTGCAAAATTTACTATAGAAAAGGCAATCTCTGGCGTAATTAAAATTTTCGACAGTAAAAAATTAATATTTTGAAAAATTTACTGTAGAAAAGCAATCCCTGGCGCAATTAAAATTTGTGACAGTAAAAAATTATTTTTTGAATAATTTACTATAGAAAAGGCAATACCTGGCGTATTTGAAATTTGCGACAGTAAGAAATTAATTTGTGAGAAATTTACTATAGAAAAGGCAATCCCTGGGATATTTAAAATTTGCGACAGTAAAAAATTATTTTTTGAAAAATTTGCTATAGAAGAGGCAATCCCTGGCGTAATTAAAACTTGCGATAGTAAAAAATTATTTTTTGAATAATTTACTATAGAAAAGGCAATCCCTGGCGGATTTGAAATTTGCGACAGTTGAAAATTATTTTTTGAATAATTTACTATAGAAAAGGCAATCCCTGGCGTATTTAAAATTTGCGACAATAAAAAATTAATTTGTGAAAAATTTACTTGGCGAAATTGAAATTTGCGAGTGTAAAAAATTATTTTTTGAATAATTTACTATAGAAAAGGCAATTCCTGGCGCACTTAAAATTTGCTACAGTAAAAAATTATTTTTTTGAATAATTTACTATAGAAAAGGCAATCCCTGGCGTAATTAAAATTTGCGACAGTAGAAAATTATTTTTTGAATAATTTACTATAGAAAAGGCAATCCCTGGCGTAATTAAAATTTGCGACAGTATAAAATTATTTTTTGAATAATTTACTATAGAAAAGGCAATCCCTGGCGTAGTTAAAATTTGCGACAGTAAAAAATTATTTTCTGAAAAATTTACTATAGAAAAGGTAATCCCTGGCGCAATTACAATTTGCGACAGTAAAAAATTATTTTTTGAAAAATTTACTGTAGAAAAGCAATCCCTAGCGCAATTAAAATTTGCGACAGTAGAAAATTATTTTTTGAATAATTTACTATAGAAAAGGCAATCCCTGGCGTAATTAAAATTTTCGACAGAAAAAAAATTAATATTTTGAAAAATTTACTGTAGAAAAGGCAATCCCTGGGGCAATTAAAATTTGCGACAGTAAAAAATTATTTTTTGAATAATTTACTATAGAAAAGGCAATCCCTGGCGTAATTAAAATTTGCGACAGTAGAAAATTATTTTTTGAATAATTTACTATAGAAAAGGCAATCCCTGGCGTATTTAAAATTTGCGACAGTAGAAAATTATTTTCTGAATAATTTACTATAGAATAGGCAATACCTGGCGTAATTAAAATTTGCGACAGTTGAAAATTATTTTTTGAATAATTTACTATAGAAAAGGCAATCCCTGGCGTATTTAAAATTTGCGACAGTAAAAAATTATTTTTTGATTAACTTACTATAGAAAAGGCAATCCCTGGCGTAATTAAAATTTGCGACAGTAGAAAATTATTTTTTGAATAATTTTACTATAGAAAAGGCAATCCCTGGCGCAATTAAAATTTGCGACAGTAAAAAATTATTTTTGCAAAATTTACTATAGAAAAGGCAATCCCTGGCGTATTTAAAATTTGCGACAGTATAAAATTAATTTTTGAAAAATTTACTGTAGAAAAGGCAATCCCTGGCGCAATTTGCGACAGTAGAAAATTATTTTTTGAATAATTTACTATAGAAAAGGCAATCCCTGGCGTATTTAAAATTTGCGACAGTAAAAAACTATTTTTTGAATAACTTACTATAGAAAAGGCAATCCCTGGCGTAATTAAAATTTGCGACAGTAAAAAAATTATTTTTGCAAAATTTACTATAGAAAAGGCAATCCCTGGCGTATTTAAAATTTGCGACAGTATAAAATTAATTTTTGAAAAATTTACTGTAGAAAAGGCAATCCCTGGCGCAATTTGCGACAGTAGAAAATTATTTTTTGAATAATTTACTGTAGAAAAGGCAATCCCTGGCGCAATTATAATTTGCGACAGTAAAAAATTATTTTTTGAATAATTTACTATAGAAAAGGCAATCCCTGGCGTATTTAAAATTTGCGACAGTAAAAAATTATTTTTTGCAAAATTTACTATAGAAAAGGCAATCCCTGGCGTAATTAAAATTTGCGACAGTATAAAATTATTTTTTGAATAATTTACTGTAGAAAAGGCAATCCCTGGCGCAATTAAAATTTGCGACAGTAAAAAATTATTTTTTGAATAATTT